>BOPP01000416.1:193272-206378 GCA_017312745.1 Gryllus bimaculatus
TCAGTTTTGTCAAAATTTAAAGCAGGGGATGGGACTGGAGGGGAGAAGTTGGCGGGAAGGGAGAGAGCGGGGTAAAAGGGAAATAATGGAGGGAGAGGGAGGGAGAGAGGGGGAAGAGAGGGAGGAAGAGACGGAGGCGGGGAAGGGGAGAGAGATGGGATAGGGGCCCTCTCCCTCTCTCCGTGTTTGCCAAACATCGTTGTTGAAAATTAAAAGATCAATGTTCTCAAGTTTGTTTAGTAATAAGAGCATTGAATTCATGGGTGACAATTTAATTTAATGGCTGTGTTTAATGATTTGGTATTGAGATTCAACTGCAAACTAAATGTTAAGAATAAAACTAAAATGTAAGAATAATGAACAAAATTAAGACTGAATGCCCAGGGTTCTCTTACATGGTCTTCATTTCAACCAACAATGGTACTGAAAGTATGTTACTCATACGGTGCATGCATTTACTGCCTCTCCTTGTGAAAGATAAGGAAAGGCAATGAAAATGCCATATGGTGATATATAGTGTTATTCTCGGGTGAGAATTAGTGTTCTCTATGAACGTAGCATACGCAGTAGTTTCAGGAATTTTTCTTCTGTTCACTTTTTATGTCATTAACTTTGTAAGAATGTTGAACCCTTTGCAAAATTGTGATTGATAATTTTTCTTTTATAAACAAAACATCGATATTGAAAAGACATTGGGCTTCAATAATCGATGGTTAAGGCTAAATGTACTGAAAAATACTTGTTAGAAAATTCAATAGATTGCAGTACTGTCTCAGGGGAATTTTCTTAACCGATAAAGTCTGAACCAATGGTCCAATTTTTGATCTTTAAACGTCACTCAAAGCCTTTTTATAATGATATTTACACTATAAAGCCTTTGTTTTTTCTTAAAAAACTAATTTGAAATTGGTGCTCGAACTTCTAAGAAAAAATTTTAAAAAAGTGGGCTTATAGCGCAATCTTGCCTGAATCCAACGACATGTCAATCGTGCAAATCGGATGAATAGGAGCATCGTAAAATGAAATTTGGGAACACCCCCTCTTCCTTCCACGCCGTTGCATCACCCTTCCGTTGTTAGCTCTATCTCGGTGCGGTGGCACGGCCAGACAGGCTAGCCAGAAAGTCTGTTTATGCTTTCGTCACTTTGCATCTCAGTATATTCCCCCCCACATATTAAATGGTCTCGTATAATCTGTAATAGTAGTATAAAACTATTATTGTTCACATATTTCCATTGTCCTTGGAATACCATCATAAAATTGTTTGACTCATTACTCAAAATATCGATTCCAATTTGGAAGTGAATTCAAAAAGAAAATTGAACTAATTGTGTCAATATCACCAATATTCCATCTCGCATGATTTTACATATATTTTACTTCTAAGATATTCCGATAACATTCCACTACCGGGAAGAATGAGCAGATATTACGCACAAGCTCGTTTATCCTACGACAAGATTTTTGATATCAAAACGGCATTTGTCTTCATGATAAAATTCACATGGTGTTTTTCTTTTCCGGAGTAAAATAGCTAAAGCGTATTTTAAAAATGTTTTCATACTTTCGGACAAGTTTGAAAAAGTGGTAAAATAACACTGTCATTGTCAAATCAAATTATTCCTCGCGTGAATGTTAGAGATTCCTAAACCAAATGAATTTTGGGCGATGTATTAATTTTGAATATTAAAATTTTGAAATTAAATTTATATGATGTTTGCTTTTACAATCCTTGTGCCAATACCAATAGCTCACTACAAAATATTCACATACAATACATGTACATTATTTTAAAAACTTTGCCAGATAACATTAATCGATTAAAGTCAATACAAAAGTTTAAGTCCCAAGTAAAATATTTTTTGCTAGTTGATGTGTGTTGATCTATAAGTTGATGTGTTGATGTCCGTCAGCTATCTGGCACAGACTCCCTTCAAAATTATTGAACTTCCAAACTCCGACCACGTATCCCAACTCCTGAGACTTGCTCTGAGTGATCTCTTAGCCTGTCAAGCTTTGCGCAGGAGGAGTCTGCCTCGGAGGAAACTTCAGTCAGGGAGGCCACTTGCCCCATCAGGCAGCAGAGGCAGAAAGGGAAAGGAAAAAAAAAAAAAAAAAAGAAAAGAAAAAGAAAAAGACCTTAACAACATCTTAAACTCTAACTATGTGTTTATTGTCCTGGAATCTTAATGGCCGAGCCGAACTAAAACTATTGTTGTCCTGTTAAATGCCTTCAATTTTTTGTGTACAGGAGACATTTTGTTCCACCATGCCCCCTTTCCTTCTGCGGTTTTAGCCCATTATAAGGTAAATGTCAAAGACAGCCTCCATGCTTGTGACAAGGTTGCTAATTTGGTTCATGATGCGCTGCTTTATGCAAAGGTTTCTATGCAGATCAACCTACAAAGTCGGTGTGTGTGCCTCCCATCCCTCACACTCACTGTATGTAACATCTATATCCACCAGGACAAACGATGTCAGTTGATGACTTCCTAGGCCCAATAAACCAACTGTCCACACATGTCTTAATTTTTTGTAATGTTAACGCCTACACCTTTCTTTGGGGTTCTTCCTGTACTTGTCAATTTTGGGAGTCATTTTGGAATCGGTCATCGACACCTCTCGTCTGTCGATTCTCAATGCTTGCGAACCAACACATTTCACCATAGCTACAAATACAAGCACGGCTATTGACATAGCCCCTTTGCTGCTCTTCACTCGCATTATTGATTTATTTTCGGAATTACAAAGAAATTGTAAACGTAAGCAAATTAAAGATTATTCCAGATAAATGATTGTAATTGAATCTTACATTGGCATTGATATCCGCTTTTTCTGGAAATGTGTGAACATGAAAAGAAAAAGTATCTGGACTTCCTAATGAAATGTTTCTGAAAAATGATACTGGAAATTCACCACAATATATAATTGATACCACACCACACCACAAAATAATTGATTTTTTGCTAGTTATTTTGCTGAGGTTAATGTTCCTGTATAACATTGGACTTCTTTACTACTATGCAAACACTTAAAATCTTATACCTTACCTTGGTGAGACCTATTTCCTATATGCTTCGCTGGTTTGGTCTCTTTCTGATTAAACCCACGTCTCTAGACTTGAAACTGTTCAGCGTAATTTTTTCTTTCTCGTATACATACGTATATGCAAAGTAATATAGGTAGTATAGGAAAAGATTTGTAATACTGTGCAACAAAAGATGGATTTTTGACATAAAAAAATTCATTGCCGAACCCTGATAACGAAAAAGTGGATAAATTAAGTTGGTAAATTAAGAAGAAAAATCCCAGCCGTGGCAAATAAATAACTGCATTTTCTTTAAAAAACATCCCAGTATCTATTGCTGAGTGACAAAAAGGAAGCCCATCCCAAGTTTATGATGGCCAGAATATACAGCGAAAGGATGTCTTTGAGCTAACCACACGAACCCCTCATTCCATTGCTGGTTCACTGCTCGTTAGCTAAGGCCCATAGCGGACTATCGAGCCATAGGTCACATAGGCATCGCACTAGGAAGGCAAACCTATAGTGATTGCCAGACATTGCGATCACACAATTGTACAATGGTTATAGTTAATCTCAAAGATAAAAATGTACTCTTAAAAAAATTGAATCCAGTGGGACAAGAAATATTAATTTTTAAAATTGGTGTAATGAATGTTTGATTAATGTAATTTTAAAGGGTGTAAATTTAATTTGTTTGTTTGTAAATGTTTTATTAATAAGAGTTTGTTTTAAAAGTTTTATTAATATGTAATTTTGATATTACATATTACTTTACTTTTTACGTATTTGTTACATATTCTTATAATTTTCATTACATATTTATGTACATATTTTGCTGTTTCATACTTCATATATTTTTGTACTCTACTTCTAATAGGCTAAAAACTATACTTGATGTAATAATATTTGCTAGAAATTTTGTAAATAACAGACCTAATGTAAAAAGAAAAAAAACAAATCCTTACATATATGTTGTTGTTAATAAGTTTGCAGAATTTTTATGCCAAATTCAAAGAATATGAACTATGCATTTGCTCAGAACAATTGTCCTCAATGTTTTGTGTGTGTGTGTGTAGATGTAAATGTATACTTTTCTTCTCTTGGACAAGAAATGCTATGCTAATGGTAAAAACATTAGACAGATTCAGTGTGTGTGTGTGTGTGTGTGTGTGTGTATATATATATATATATATATAGACACACACACACACTTTATAGTTTGATAGTACTATGTATATAATTTGGGTTTTTTTGGCAGAGAAAGGATACTGTATGCGAGGGGACTTGTGTCCTTATGATCATGGCAATGATCCAGTTGTTCTGGAGGATGTGGCTTTGTCACGGGTGTTGTCATTTGGGCCGAATGCTCCCCCACCACATGCATTACCACCTCCTGCTTCTGGCACTACAGGACTTTCAACTGCCAATTCAGCACCAGGGCAAGTGCCTTCTGATGGCTCTGAAGGGCTTGTACCATCTGAACACACAGCATTAACAGGGATCCCTCCTACTGCCTTGGGGGTTGATCCACCAGCTCATCAGCTGCCTCATCACATGCCACCTCATCATATCCGAGGGCCTCATCCTACTAATATGGGTGAATAATAAATAAATTATTCTTATTTTGAAATTTGTACAATTTGTCGAAAATTATTGACTCATGGAATGTATTTTGGGGTTTTGCAGAATATAATCCAGATGCACCCAGCATGGAGCCCAGAATGATTTGGGGAAGGCCTCCATTTCGAGGTGGACCACCAGGTTTTACAAATGGAGAGTTCGATGAGTTGTCTAACTTAATTTTACAGAATTATATGGCTGTTTTGTTTTACAGGAATGCGAGGAGGAATAATGAGAGGTGTAGTTGGCCGACCAATGCCTTATAATCCACAACCTCAGCGTGAACTTATCAATGTTCCAGTTACAGATCAGATTCAAAATTATTCAGGATATAATAAACGTCCTCGACAGTCGGATACAAATAGTTATTCTCTACAGGGAGAGGTAAATAAAATTGTAATATTAGAACTGTGAAACTGAGTCAAGACATTATACTGTCTGATTTTAAAGTTACTTAAATACTGTCAGAACATGACTGTACTGTGTTCTGGTACCTCGGGAATAATTATTAACCCTGCAGTGGTAACATGTAGCAAAAATGGTAATGTGGGGTGTCTTCAGCCCCCCCCCAACTCTTTTTCATGTTATATGCTAAATTTAAAAATATAGACGAAACCTTTGCTAATGCGGAAGGTTATGCACGAGTTCCTGGGCACCCCAAACAAACCAACAGCTTGCCACACTTATAAAACTCACCAAATCAGCAAACTGAAAACACACTAAATATCATGATACAGAAACAGAAAGGTTCTAAAGCAATGGTCAGAGTAGCCAACGTGAGAAATTCGAAAAGCGGGAAGAAAGGATCGCCGGGGATCCAAGTCTATTACTATTTCTATTAAATTAACTATTAATTTGGGGTGTGTTCCAAGATTCTAAAGAGGTCTCGGAATCAGAAGTGTGTCTTGTATTGAAAAATAATAGAATCTCTTTTCTGTATTTTGAAAGTTTTATGTAACAGGAAGATTGCCTCATTGTTTTTTGGATATAAATGATACATATGTTTCCCACTTGAGGTTGTGAATCATCAGAATTCCCAAATCCTTTATCAGTGGTTGTGGGAGTTAATGTGGTAGAGTCAATGTTGTAAAGTAACTTTGGGTTGTGCCTCCCATCATGAATAACAGTGCATTTATGTTGACAGGAATTAACCATGTTTCTGACCAACAACATACCACCTCAAGGTCCTCTTGTAATTGTTAATAGTCAGTCAATGGTTTAGAGTAAAATTTTGTGATATCAGTGTACTTCATTAAGCTAGATTTCATACCGTGGAACAAGTCGCTGGTGTATAGAATGAAGAGTACTAGCTGGCCCAACACAAAGCCCTGAGGAATCCCTCTGGAAATGGTCATGATTGCTTTATTAACTTTTGATAAGTTTTTAATATTTTCTTTGTAATCTAAAATATTCAATATACCATTGATAAAAAAAAAACATTTGTTAGTATTTTTGTGATTGAATACATGTCACAATAAAAGAATTTCAGCTAATAGTAGTTAAAAGAAAAATTTATTAAAATAGTATCAGCTATTCATAAGACTAAAGTAATATCACCTAACCCCTATGTAGTGTAATGTAATTTGTGGGCAAAATAAATACTTTTGTCAATAAAAAGTATGTCTTAAATTAGAAACACTTTTCTGAAATCTGAGACTGCAATCAAATGGGTTATTTTAGTGGAACTTGGTCATTGGCCAGAGTCCTGCACCTGTGTATTTGGCCAAGACTTCCTTTGAGGCTAACACCTTATAAGATATTTTGGGGAGACGTATAATCCGTGTACATTTTCTTGAGCTACAGAACCCGTATTTCATCCTTGTGTCCAGACCATAAGAGTCTCTAATTCACCCAAGAGAAATGCCTGTGACTGTTTATTAAATACCGCTAATTTAGGGAGTGGAATTTACCTACCAGGTGGAGTTGGTTATCAACGTTGGTGGTTATTCTCAAGGCACATCCTCATGTATACCAAAATTCACTTTTCAAAACCTAGCTAACAGGAAAATTATCTTTAATTACACTTATCTTCAAACTTCTGAGAAACACTATTGATTGCCATTTTTCTTTGTTAGATCCTTGGCATATCCCCCTCTTATATAACCATTTTATAATATTGATTGAAGAGACAAGTTTTTGAGTGGTAATTTTCTTTTGAAAATGTTAACAAATGATAATGATTTTAGATTGATAATTTATTTAATTTGCTTAGGGCATTAACCCCGGTGGCAAATTGTTCACTCTTATTTTACATCTAACACAATAATATAATTTAATAAAGAACACTAGAATACATACAATACAATACATAGTGTAATATTATTTCATTTAAGGCATTCCTACTAAATGCAGAAGCCCCTTACAGACTACTGATCATATTGCTTACAACACTATTACTAGAAATTAATCTAAACATAAAAGTCTTCATTTTTGTGGGATAAGTTTCCATTAGTGCTGCAGGTAATTCCATGACTTATTAGTTCTATTTACAAAAGAGAATTTTCCAACTTCGATTCTCTGTTTCCTTGTATGAATTTTTCTAATATGGTTGTGACATGCTAAATAAATGGGTTCATGCATACTTTTCTGAATTTCCCTCCATTCTGGATTTTTCTCTAATGCTTTGTAATACACAACCTTGCTGTTTCCCTATGGCTCGCCATTGATTTCTATGCCGATACTTTGTTGGAAATATTTCCAAACGGACTCCCCTTTTATCAAATTTTGCTACTATTTACTGACTATTTCAATTGAGTTTATTTGGTCCTTTCTATATGGATCCCAAAACACTGCTTCATACTCTAATACCGGAAGCACAATAGTGACCTCCCTTATCTCACTGTTGTGTGTGTGTGTGGTGTTTGTTTGTTGTTGTTTTTTATAATGATTCTACATCATTTACTAATTCATTTACTACATTTTATAATGTTTAACATACTTTTTTTTTTAATTTATTTTGTAAATATACTCAATATCTGAGTTTTGAATAATTGAAATCTTATATAAAAGCAACAAATAATTAAAAATACAAGATATGTAAGTGGTGAAAATTTTGTAGAGTTATGTGCAATAGTTTCTGAGAAAAAGGTACATGAAGACAAAAAATAATAATTTTCGGTAAATGCAGGATTTGTGACAACAATACTCTCAGGAAATCCTGGTGCATATTTTGCCTCTTCAGCATCTTCCTCATCATTCTCTGAATTTTCCTTTGTTTGTACAATCTTACTTCTTTTCAACATTTTTGCTACCACCTTTTGGTCCTGTGAAGTAGTATTGCAGTATAGTTTAGTAGTGTCTTGTAGTGACTAAGACGTGACAAAATATTTGGCACGACTAGACATTTAAATTGCATTTTCAAGCCATTAGGAGCAAAAGATCTCAAAAATGTATATTGCACTATGTTACGTGAATATTAAAGATTCAAAATAACACAAAAATGATGAGTACAACTTTAAGTAATAGTGATTTCCCAAATGAAAATAGTCGCAATGGAAAGTTAGTTTTAAATAATAATGGACTTTACACTAACCGACTACATTAATCAAGAATTTATTAAATCCACAAAACCATTAAACTGTTATCTTCATAACGTTGAACAAAATGGATGGAGGGATAAATGAAAGATTTTCTAAATAACAGACACTAGCGAGTAAGGGTGGAAAACAGCCTGTCAGAGAGTTAGTGTAACGTATGGTGTTCCACAGGGGAGCGATTTGTACGTTTACTATATTTGGTATATGTAAATGACATAGCAGAAGGAATAGGCTCAAAAATTAAACTTTTGCGGATGACTTCCTTATTTACAGAAAGAAGAAGAAAAAGTTTAAAAAAATAGTATGTTGAATAAAACAATGTAACACAATGTAAATGATGTTGAATCATTATGGAAAAACCTGTGTGATAAGAACATTGCTGCTTCCAAAATAGTTTAGGTTAAAGATAGATAAAGGTTAATAAACTATGCAATTAACATTACAGAGATAGGCTGTGTTAAGTAAGGTTTGTATTGTTAAAATACTCTTATCTTTGGCAATATCCTTCTGGCTGTACTGCTGGATATAATAATAAAAATGATAATGATAATAATAAAATATAATTTATTATATTAAGTAATTAAATTAAAATATAATGATAATAAATTAAATACATATCTAGCTTCCTTAATACCAGATCTTTACAAGTTCATGTTGGGCAGTCCATCTCAGAAAGCTACGTCCTAGAGAATGGTGTACCGCAAGGCTCTCCATTGAGTGGCGCACTCTTTATCATAGCAATCAATGAGATGTTTGGTGGCATAGAAGCTTCAGACATCATTGGAAAATGCGTGTATGTAGATGACATTGCTATATTTTATTCAGCCAAATCACTGGCAATGATCAAATTCAAAATTGCAAAATGCCATCAATAAATTAGTACAGAACGCAAAAAACATTGGTTTCTCATTTACAGCAGCCAACACCAAATGCGTTCACTTCTGTAGGAAAAGAAAAAGTTATAGAGATCCAGACCTGGCGCTGAATGGTGTTCCACTGACATACAATGAAACGGAAAAATTCCTTGGTTTGATTTAGATAGGCATTTAACATGGAAACAGCATATAGAATATACCTGGCGAAGATGCAAAACAGCTCTGAATGTAATAAGATGCATTTCCCATATAAATTGGGGAGCAGATAGACATCTTACTCTGTACTGTACAAACCCATGGTGATGTCCAAAATAGATTATGGATGTCCAGTGTACTTCTCAGCCAGAAAATCAAGTTTAAGGAAACTAGATCCCATTCACAATGCAAGCCTCCGATATGCATCTGGCGTGATCTGCACTAGTCCTTCCTGAAGCCTCTACTGTGAAACCAGCACCATCGTCGCTACATCACAGACGACAAACAATGCTACTCAACTATAGATCAAACTTGCTGTCTCTACCGAAACATTTAAACCACTCACTGATGACTCGACTTAAGCTAGTAAATATTTACGATCAAAGACCTTCAGCTACTCATCCAGCCAACATCCGCGCAATCGAGATAGCCAAATGCTACAACATCGTCCTACCACCAGTTTTGAATACGAACCATATGAAATTCCAGTTTGGATGTTGAAAATGCCAGTAGTAAGACTCGACACTACCAGTGTAAAGAAAACAGAATGCCTTCCCATAGATTTAAAAGTCAGATTTCGATCAGTTCTCGAAGAATACATGGCAAATCACATCATAATCTACACAGATGTTTCAAAAACAAAACATCGGGTTGGAAACGCATTTGTAGCTGAGAACTTGTCGAGGGCTTGGGCGTGTCCACTGGAAGCAAGTGTGCCGAATTATATGCACTATTGCAGTCTTTACTGTGAAACTCTCGATCCAGGAAGGTTCGTCATCTGCACACTAACTCTTCTCACTGGAATAGACAGATGCCAAACTGTAGACCCACTGTTACAATTGATTCTCATAGCATGCCATAAATTAGAGCAGTGAGGAGCATCAGTTATGTTCATCTGGTGCCCTGGACGCATGGGTATCCTAGGCAATGAAGAAGCCGATTCTGCAGCACGAAATGCTGGGAACATCCAATCAGAAATGGATATTGAAAAAAGATGCAAGATATGCTGTCTTAAAGTGCATCCTCACAGAATGGAAGACCACGTTGAACAGTCTTCACACAAAACTACACCCCATTAAACAGAATATCAGTAAATGGTCACCAAATATCGACTACCCTCGACGAGAACAAGTGTGCATAAACCGACTAAGAATAGGCCATGCAAGAATGACTTCTTCATACATGCTAAGAAATGAACAACCCCTCTGCAGCTGCGGAAGACTTCTGTCAGTGAAACGTATTCCGACAGACTGCGTTGATCTCTCGAGACTTGGACACAGATGCGGCATGAGAGGCAACATGAAGACAGATCTCGGCACCGACAAGACAGCAACTGACAAAACAAAACCGTTCGTGAAAGAGGGCAATCTTTTCTACAAAATTTAGATTTAATATATGATTAATTTAACGTCAATCAGTAAAAAGACTAAAGACCTTAGATGCTAAGCCTCAAACTAACAAAAAAATATATAATAATAATAATAATTTATTTCCGTAAGAATTACATTGACAGTGTACAAAAACCATCACCATAAAAAACAATAAGAAAGAATATCAATTTTGTTCGACTACTTTACATACATTATACATCCTGTTTATTCTTTCGGTAAAAATTCTGGTCTTATCAGATTTAAATTTTAAATTTAAATATATTTAATACATTTATTTTATCTTATTCAAACCCTCTCTAAGTACTTTATGTACTTGTCAGAGAGGGGTGTGTTACATTGTACGTTTGTTTGGTTTGGTTTTTCTTTTTTGTATTACCATTGTTGATTGTAGTTCACCCATCATCAGTACTGTTTGCCAGTATGTATACTGTATGATACGTGAATTGTTTTTATTGGAATTTAGATTTTTTCCAAGGAAACTCAACAAGCAAAAAGAAATCAAAATCATCAAATTGTCTAAAATAACAAATAAATTTTAAATAAATAAAAAGATAAGTCAGTTGGCAACTGGCTAATATGAAAACTAAGTTCTACTTAATTACCATTTTGAAAATTTGTTGTGACAAATCAACAAGCAAAGCGAAATAAAATTATTATCTAAATTAACAAATCAAGAAACAAATAGATCTTCTATGCCAAATGGCAGCTGACCTTAACCTGAGTTAAATTGTCCAATTATAAATAATTAGAAATAAAATAATTGGACTCAAACACAACAATTTATCCATACCGTGAACCATTAACGTAACTGAATGAGAGTAACAGGAGCATTATACAATTTTTACAAATTATTATCTTGTGATAACCGGTGTTTATAATATAAAGATTTATAATAATTAACAACATAAAATCTTGTAATGACAAAACTCAACAGGCGAAAAGAAAACAAAATAAACCAATTTTTCTCTAAACTAACAAATGAATTGTAATTAAATGAAACTAGATGGCAGTTGGAAACAGGCCAAAATGAGTATTAAGATATACTTAATTAGCTTGTTGAAGACTTGAAGTGACAAATCAAATCAACAAATAATAGGACACACAAACAAAGCGTAGTCTATACAGTGATCAATTAACAGTTGACAAATTACAATCAAAATATTATCTAAAATAGGTGTGTGTGCGCATCTCTCATCTCATCAGAATACGAGAGGTTTGATAACCAATGTGAACAATTCCTTAACCTCTTCTGCACGCTATCACTGTGATATTATATGCATAAGTGAATCATGGTTCAATCCATCAAGTTCAGATGGAGAAATCGTTAAATCCATCAATTTCAGATGGAGAAATTGTAGATGATACATATGTGATATTTAGAAAAGATAGAGATAATTTATCAAGTAATTGTGAACGTGGTGGTGGGGTTTTCATTGCAGTGAAACATAACATATCTGCAGAATTATTAACAATTGATATTGAACAAATATTTGTCAAGGTAAGATGTGCTGAAGGTGATGTTGTGATCGGATGTGTTTACTTACCACCAAAATCAACAGTTCACACATATGTTAAACATACGGCGACAATATCTTACATTAAGGAGAAATATCCCAGCTGTGAATTATTGATTACGGGAGATTACAACCTCCCCAGCAGCTACCCTCGAAGTGAGTGTGAGAACATTTTATACAGCGAGATGCTATTGTATAACTGTCAACAGTACAATGAAATTCGTAACACGAACAATTATACCCTCGATTTGTGTTTTGGCAGCACAGAAGTGAAAGTAATCGAAACAGAAGCTATCATAAGGAAGATAAATACCATCCAGCGTTGAGTATATATGTTGACATCAAAATTAGTCTTAAAACAAATAATAAACCAACTTATAACTTCAAGAAAGCAAATTATATTGGGCTTAATAGCTTCTTTTTGAGATGTAACTGGATAGAACTCTATAAACTTCAATCTCTGGACGAGAAGGTTAACTGATCCTACGAGAAAATTCATGAAGGAATTGTACAATTAGTTCCGATACACCTCGGCAATATGAAAAGTTATCCCTGTTGATTCTCCAGAGAATTGATAAATAAAATTAAGCTCAAAAAGAAGGCACATGAGAAATATAAAGATACAAGAATGAGGTTCGCTTACAAATGATTCCGAAAATTGAGATCAGAATGCAAAAAAATCCATAAAAAATGTTACGACCTATACATATCGAATATTGAAGCTAAGATAAAGCTGGACGCTAATCAGTTCTGGAATTACATTAAAAACAAGAGACGAAGCAATCTGAATATTCCATCATCAATGTCCTGGAACGAAAAAAAGGCAAAAAACGGAGGTGGAGTGAGTAACCTATTTGCATCGTTTTTTGAAAGCATCTACGAAAATAGTCTTAACGATGAAACCTCTGAAACTATGACTCAGACAGAAGAACTACAAACTAACCAGG
>BOPP01000416.1:209973-234396 GCA_017312745.1 Gryllus bimaculatus
CCTTCGGTTGTAACATATCTACCTGGCGAGGAAACAAGGTAGCTACAACTTTTCCCAAGAAAACCGGCCAAGTGGGTGGTCGTCTGAACATACCCCTGAGTCTGGCCGTTACCAGCTTATATGGGCGTCCCCTGGGGTCAGCATCCACCTCCTCCCCTAGCTCTCTCCAGCAACGACACTTACTAATCTAAATGGCTTTTGTGAATGCTCTTCTGGCGTCCAGATGTTGCTTCTTGAGAAATTCATAGTTTGGACGGCTCCAGGCGCGCTGTGCCAATCTACGTGTTCGGTGGCATTCCCTGCGAAGTTCCGCGATCTCGTCAGTACACTGGAGGACGGCGTTCTCACCTTGGACCTTTTGTCATTGACGCATCACAAGCGTCAAATGTGTGTGTGTGTGTGTGTGTGTGTGTGTGTATATGTGTGTGTGTGTGCGTGTGTAATAGAATAACCAAATAAAAATATTTATTGGGTCACATATGCTATTACAGTCGTGCATGATGAGTCAGATATGATATATTTAGAGGGAGTACAATCACATACATCTCGGGAGCAGCGAGTGAAGTTACGTTTATTTTTATTGTCCAAAAGCAAAACAAGGGGCCATCTCAGCATTTGCTCAAAGGACCAGAGAAACTGGACAAAAAACCTGATCAAAATGGGGTAATTAATTTAAAATATTTTATCATTTGAAGATTTATACCATTTAATTTTTAGAATATCATTTTCTTCATATAGTGATTTTACTGCTACTACTGATGGTAGTGGT
The DNA here is from genome assembly GCA_017312745.1 of Gryllus bimaculatus. Classification (NCBI taxonomy): domain Eukaryota; kingdom Metazoa; phylum Arthropoda; class Insecta; order Orthoptera; family Gryllidae; genus Gryllus; species Gryllus bimaculatus. The sequence continues at coordinate 210,743 of BOPP01000416.1, forward strand.
AGTGGTGGTGGTGGTGTTAGTAAATAAAAATACAAGCCACTTGAAGTAGGTTAAGTTTTTTGAAATGAGGTCTGGAGGACTCTGTTTTTTTGTATTTGTTATTGTTCGAATTATTCTTTTTTGTATTTTGAATGTTTGTTTAGCTTCTGGTGCTTGGCCCCATATTATTATCCCATATTTGAGAATAGAGTGCAAATTTGCAAAGTACACGGTTCGTTCTGTCTCAATGGTGCAATTTTTATTATCATTCTAAGAGCATAATTAAGTATGCTCAATTTTGAATTAATATCTTCGAGGTGAGAGTTGCATTTGAGGTTGGATTATATGTTGATTCCTAGAAACTTTATTTTCTGTGCTTGTCTGATGCTGTTTATTTCTAATGTTAAATTTGGTGAGTATTGTTGTGTTGAGTGGGAGTTGTGGAAGGGTATTGTGATTGTTTTGTCTCGGTTTAAGATTAGTTTATGGTGGATCCATTGAACTAGCTTGTCAATGGCTAAATTGGCTTTGTCTTGCAAAGTTTTGTTTGTTCTTTCTTTGAATATTATATTATTGTCATTGGCAAAAAGTATGGTTTAGTTGTTTTTCATTATTGATGGCAGGTCATTTACAAATATATGAAATAAAATTGGGCCTAGTGTGGATCCTTGCGGAACTCCATATGTCACATTCTCTGGCTCGGAGTGATGGTTATTTATTTTGTTGTCTTTTTGGTAAGGTAATACTACTATTTGTTTTCGGTCTGATTGGTATGATTTTATCCAATTGTAAGCAATTCCTCGTATTCCATAAGACAATAATTTTTTACAATAGAATTGTGTGATCTATCGTGTCAAAGGCTTTTGACAGGTCGAGAAAGAGACCAACAGGAATTTCTTTTTGTTCTAATGCCATGAGGATTTCATTTACAAAGGTGAATTGAGCAGTTTCAGTTGAACAATTCTTCCTGAATCCATTTTGAGAGTTGGTGATAATGGTACAGTGAATCAAGTAGTTTTTTAATCTCTCATAGAACAGTTTTTCTAATATTTTTGAGAAACCTGACAAGAGTGAGATTGGCCTATAATTCATTACATCTTGTTTGTTACCTTTTTTGTGTATAGGTTTAATTACAGCAGTTTTAAATATGTTTGGGGAGGAGCCATGAGTTAGTGATTGGTTGTATAAATATGTTAATGGTTTGATATATGGAGCAATCTTTTTTATTAAAAAGTCTGGAATGTCGTCTATCCCAGCGGATTGGTAATTTTGCATTTTGTTTATAATTTGAAGTATTTCCTTTTCTGATGTTTCTGTAATGTACATGCTAGAAAGCAAGTTTTTAAAGAAAGGTGATTGTTGTAGAGGTGTAGTGTTTGGATTTCTTGTTTTTAGTAGTTTACCAGCAATTTCAGAGAAGTGTTAGTTGAATATACTGGCTGTTTCATTAGGGTTTGTTATTCTTGTGTGTTCATGAAGTAGTTCAATATTTTGTGTTTTGTTATTTGCTGGTAATGTTGTTTTTTTTACAATATTCTACATAGCGTTTGTTTTATTTTTGGATTTTTTTATATACTCCTCATTCAACATATGTTTGGCCTTTTTTTAACTTTTTTGAGTATGGCTGAATATCGCTTATAGTAGTTCACTTTTTTAGGATTGCATGAGTGTTCTTTTGTGAGTTTATAAAGCTCTCTTTTTCTTTCACACGGAATTTTAATACTCTTGTTATCCATGTTTTGCTGTTTTGTATGTTGTTTATTTTGTGATACTGTAGTGGATGTGAGATGTTGAAATAGTGTTTGATTGTATTGAAGAAAGTGTTGAACTTGAGGTTGATGGCAGATATTTCATATACCCCTGACCATGATTCATTAGTTAACAGTGAGATGAGATTGTTCAAATTTTTTTTTTATACTTCGTGGTCTCCTTTATTAGGTTTGCTTTTGGTGAGGTGGAATTTATTTTGAGAGTGAGTAATTGAGCATTGTGGTCACTAAGCCCTGTATCATTAGGGTGATTGTGTATGTGTGTTTTGTTTTGTCTCAAAGGATCTGGTCTATTGCTGTTTGGGAGTTCTTTGACTGCCTGGTTGGTGTCTCAACTACTGCATCTAAATTATAGGAGCGTACTAAGTTTATTAGTTTGATTCTCTCTTTCATGAGTAGTATTAGCTGTAGGTAGGAAGTCAATGTTTATATCGCCACAGATTATAATAGAGTAATGAGCCCGCTTTTTTTAATTTATCCAAAATTAATTCTAAGTTTTTAAAGAATATTTGAAGATTTCCATCTGGTGCTCGATAAATGCTTAGGAGGAAGATGTTCAGCTTTTGAATTTCTGCAATTGAACATTCTATGTCTGAGTCACATGTTATTTGTTTGAATTCATTTACTTCTTTGAATTCACAGTTGTTGGTCAGATATATGTATTCCTCCATGCGTATGATTGATATTGGTGTAACGACAGAAGTAACCAGCCAAGTATAAACCTGGTATTTGTGTCATTTTAATTTGATCTTCCATAAGCCAGTGTTCAGTTATACAGATTGCATTAGTATGTTTTATGTGATATGTTCGCATGATTTCTATTTCATGTATTTTGTTTTTTTAAGGATCGAATGTTCTGATGTAGGATCTTAAAGATGCTGTGTGTATACAAAGATTCTAACCCACTATAATTAGTGAGTGTAACAGAATGGTGATTAACTTGTTAAATAAATGTAAATATTTTATTGATTGGTTTCTGTTACTCTGACCAGCTTAGGTCGAATATATCGTGGAAGAACTTCATAGCTGAGTAATTGTTCTAACTTTTGTGATGAGATCTGAAACATAAACAAGTCTTCAATAGAGAATATAGAGGAATCTCGTAGGTACGTTCCCCGCATAGTTCATTTTTTCCCGCCTAGTACGTTCATATTTTCAAGTCCCTGTCCCAACTGCATTAAATGATCGTTTACGCGGTTAACAATCCCACTTAGCACGTTTAAAGTTCGTAATAGGAAACTTGCTTCGCCAGAAACCGCGTTTTCCAGTGCACCAACTTCGTTGTTTCCGTGGTATTTTGGGTACTACTTTCACTTTGTGTGTTCACTTTGTGTTCACTCCGCACCATATATATTTCCTTTTTTCTGTTCGGCCTGTTTCACAAAAGCGTTGCGTTGACACGCGTTAAGTATAACGCTCATGCCGGTAGCTGTCGGTGTCTGCGCTCACCTGTTACTTACCGCGCGTCGTAGTTTAACACATCTTATGCAGCCCGACACACGAGCGTTCTTTGCGACGTGTGTTGTGTCTACAGTTCAAGCAAGTCGCGCAAGCTACGATAAGCTCGTTTTCAACGCGCGACGCAAGTTTGCAACAACGTACGTCACCTAGAGTGCTCGAGTGTCGATTCGCATAAGATAGTGCTAATCTACGACGCGCGTTGGGCGTCTCGTGTGCACAGGCATCCACGCAACTGTCATCAGCCGTAGGTAACCCGTCAACGCACCCGCATTACTTTGTGTTCTTTTTTTTAGTATGTATTAGTTCATCCCATTGATATTTGCATGACACTTACATATAGTACGTTTTCTGTATTATAGTGATTTGCAGAGGGAAATGTGAAAAGTAAGTATACCTCGAGTATTTTTTGTTAGCACATTTTCACACTTACAACGTTCAACGTTTCCGGGAAAACTAACGAGATTCCAATATATTAAGTTTAAAGACAAATTTTTTGATTTATTGAAATTGTGTGTGTGTGTTTTTACTGTTACATCATTTTGACACAAAATGAATGTTTTGAATTATGGATGTTGCATGCTTGGCTGGGGACGTTTACTGTCAAACATTTAAAACCAGCAATTTTTTACACCCTGAAATATTCATAAACATGATGAAATCACACTTAGTTATGTTTAATATATGCATCATTTGCTCTCCTATTGTTTTCTGTCTACTTTTCTTGTTAATAAGGGGTTCTTGTGTTAGAAGCTTCTTAAATTTTGAACACTAAAAAAACTTCATAACTTTGTGTTGCTGAACATTTAGTAGAGAATATATTTATGAACATGAAAACTTTGTTCCAGTCAAAAGAATCTCCTCCTGTCAAAAAGAAAACCACATTTGATTTCAATCGTTTGGGGCCGAGGCATAAGAATCCAAATAATTGTTCATTGGAATTGAAGAAAGTTCCACGTGGGTTAAATAATATTACTCACCTTAATAATCATTTTGCGAAATTTGGGAAAATTGTCAACATTCAGGTATGTATATCTTGTTACTTGATTGCCTGTTAGTATTTATCTCTTCTCTAGTATAATTTGATATTAATTTCTTACACTTGAAAGATATGTTGCCAGTTTTTGCAATAAAAGTTTATTTGTGGCAAATTTTATTGTACAATACAGGTAAATTTGTATTTACCTTTTTAACACATGAACATTATTGTTTATGTGTACAAAAGAAAGGGAGTACAATCTTAGTTTTTGATTGAATTTTATCAAACTCATTGAAATTATGTTAATTTTCAATTCTGATCCCTCCAAAAATTCTCGCAAAGGCATGGAGGGAAGTAGACCAGCTCATTATTTAAAACTCACCTTCCTATAACCACAGTAATGAAGATAGAAATGTTTCTTCTTAATGAAATCTGTTCTCCAAAATTAGATCATGTCTGATGTTTATTAATAACCTTGAATTTTTGAAAATTGCCGATGTTCAACTTTGTTTTTGAAGCATTTGGAATGTTCATATGACAACTCGGATATTGAGGGTAGTAGATAAGTGAAGAGCTTGTGAAATCTGATTCAAGTTGGAATCTCAGCATAGGAAAACATGTTTGTGCATTCAAGTTTTTTATATTATATAAATGATAAAATAATGTGAGAGAATATGAGCTGTTGAAGGACCCCTAGTTTCACAAAGAACATAAACGATTTTAAACTGAGGCAGTGGTTAAAAAATGCATAGGCACAGGAACTGTATGTGTTGCGCTCATGTGTTTATATAAATACCAGAATATAAACCAACCTGCTCAACTTACTATATTTACGTGAATACAAATTGATTCTAAATGTAAGTTGACCCTGTAATTTCAAAGAAGTCTCTGAGAACTTTTTAATTTTTTTAACTAATAGATATATTTTGTATTTTTAATCCGTTTTACTATTATTCTCTGTTGTTATATCAGTATTTGAGTTTCTTAACATGGTAAGGCAATGTAAAAACAAATCATAACAGCCTAAACTTAACATGCACATATAAAACAACCCTGTGTTTTTCAAAAGAGATATTACTCAAATGAGCACTACTCAGTGCTTCCAACCTCCACAACCTCCTCGGCTAGCCATGATTGCCCATGGGCACCCATGCTTGGGAAAGGCTGAGTTGGAACAGCTTGTTCTAGATAACAATATCTTAAACGCTATGAAACATTACTGTTTTTTTTGCTAGTATTTCAGGAGTTGAACATAAGTGTTGTAATCTTTATTGTTGTTGTTTTAATCTATTTACTTTCCACGTTTTAATATACTTGTGTTTATTTTCACGTTTTTCTTTATAGGTGTCTTTTGAAGGAGATCCAGAGGCAGCTCTTGTTACATTTTCTAGTCATGCTGAAGCAAATGCAGCATACAGAAGTACAGAAGCTGTTCTTAATAACAGATTCATTAAAGTCTTCTGGCATAATTCTGCCAATAATAATGAGGTATGTTTAAGACCAGATAGTTATATAATTTAAAAGCAATTTTTGGATAGAAAAAGTGAAAAGTTCTCCTTAGAGCCTCCTTGAGAAGATTAGGCGTATTTTAATTGTTCATAATAATTCACCTTTAATCCCTACGTTAATGCACACTGAACTGCATCTAAAGTGAGTAATTTTCTCAACAAGTCCCACAAAGATGTGAAAATGCTTCCGTTGCAAGTTCTGGTCTTTAGATCAAATGGAATTACAAGAACTGAATACATTATATTAAAAATTATGAAAATATTCCAAAATTAAATAATACAATTGTGTGGAGAGTGGTTAATTTCGCTTTGTGTAACTTTCAAGAAAAAACTTTTTTAATTCACTAGAGCTTTATCAAATCTGTAGTTAATATGTTGATGTAAATACTATGTATTAGTAAATATTACTTTCTATTACTCCAAGCAAAAGTTTCTAGTTTTTAAACACTGCCAACCTTCTTGTTGATATCTTTATTTATAATTGAACTATGTAAAATAAAAAAGTTGGAGCTGTGGAACATAGGTGCAAATTACATATGTATGTATGTCACAGTTTGCATATGTATTATCTTACAGTTTTCCCATTTTAACAATAAGTGGTTAAATAATCAGTACAAGTAGCTAGAAATATTTCAAATTGATTATTGTAAATAGTAACTTGCCCCAGTCACTTACTTCTTTTATAATGTTCCGTTTTTAACATGATATTCTTGCACTTATCTGTTCACTAATGAAAATTAGAAGCATCGTAAATAACAAAATATTATTTCAAAATGTGTGCATGAAGTTTTTGCTTTTACTTGTTTTGTTCATCAGACACTATCAATTATAGACTTGATCGTCCCTGCATTCAACGAGAGCTCGCTTTGTTGGATCTTACATGCATATTGCAATATTGATTATATTTAATTTCATTAGATTCCCACCTTCATGAAGTTTGGTGACAAGTCATAATTCTCTTATCCATTTTGGAGAAATTGAATATAATATAGATATAAGTTAAAAAATTGAATGTGGAACTATGTGTCAGAAATTGTTAAACTCCTAAAGCCTTAAAACTTCAACCAATTACTAATAAATAACTCATGAGGGAAACACTCACTTTCATTCATGGTATGATTTTGGCTCTGTGGGGGATGCTGCATTGAAAGCTGTGATGCCAATATTTTTGACATCTTGCTGTGGTCTTCCCCAGATACCTTCACTTCACCTGGAAAGCCACCTTTCCAGGTGAAGGTGTGGCCATGGAATTATTCATTTGTTAGAGTAACCAAATATCTCAGCTAATGCTTCACAGTGCTAGGTGATACTTGTTTCTGTATGATGTATCAGAAATCATAATTTTCTCTCTGACAATTACAACAATTATTGTATTAAATTTTATTTCTTTAATCAGTCTCCAGTCTTTATCAGTGTTGATTGAAGATGTTTTCCATTGCACAGTTGCATGATTATTTTGAACACTCATTGTAGTTTTATTGTATTAAATTAGTTGTTTTTGCTGATTTGAAATTCTAAAGAGTTTTAATTAGATATTCTAGTAGAGAGTTCTCTTCAGATCTATGGTGGGCAAAAAGCCTTATAGTTACACCTCTGTGAGAAAAATGCTGGAAAAAATTCATATGAATAAGTATTGGTAACATTAGTACTTCAGAGACCTAGTAGAAATATACCTACCCATATCATTTATTGTTTTTATGTGAAATCTTAATTAACCTTTTCCAGGCAACCTGGGTCCTTTGGACTCGAAAGCAAGATATTAAGTATTTTACGCATAAACCATGTTCTCCTTGTTATACACTGGTTCCCTTAATAATTTTATGAAAGAGATACTGAATAATGGATTAAAAAATTGATTTTGCAACTCCAGTTAGACAAGTCAGGTCCATTGTACCCAAGTTTCATAGTCTGCAAGTAATGTTGCATTTTATGCTTTTGTTTCACCCTATTTTGACAAAGTTTGTGTGCAAGGGTAGATAAATTCTAGGCCGTGGAATATTTCACCTAAAAAATGATTCTGAAAATAAAGCCTTCAGATTTACAGTAGTTAAAGCTAGTACAGGTATCAGGAAAGTACAGTTTTGAACTTGGGTGCAGCCCACTTGCATGTGGCCTAACTTATTTCGGTAAAATGCAAAAAATTCTCAAAAATATAGATTGTCATGAAGATACACCCCTTTTTAATGATTTCAAAAGATTGCTGAGTTTATTTTGTACTTTTTGACATTAGATTTGGTTGCTGCTTGATAATTGCTTTCTATTATGGATTGTAATTTCACTGTATCTGGTAATGAAGAAGTGGTGTAGAGTAAATGCTCTTCGCTAACTCATACATACCTACTCGTCTAAAAGACTCAGCAGTTGCAGCTCATTTACATTTTTTATTAACACACTGAATGTGTGTGACGTGTGTGTGTGTGTCTCTCATGCTCACTCTCTCTGCTTCGCTCGTTCTTTCTCTCTCTTTTCTCTCTTTCTCCTCTCTTTCTCTCTCTCTCATCTCTTTCTCTCTCTCTATCTCTCTTTTCTCTCTCTCCATCTCTCATCTCTTTTCTCATATCTCTCTTTCTCTATCTCTCCTCTCTTTTCTCTCTCTTTTTCTCTATCTCTCTTTCTAATCTCTCTCATCTTTCCTCTATTTCTCTCTTCTCTCTCTCTCTCTCTCTCTCTCTCTCTCTTCGTCTCTCTCTCCTCTCTCACACAACTAAGACGCGCGCGCGCGCGGATATAATTCATTTTACGGGGAGGCAGATATATCAACATCCCGTTTATTATAGAGCCTATATTTGTTCGTTGAACAGTTGTGATGAAAGTGGCGTTGCTTCCTTCATTTCTGTTTCAATGATCAATGCAAAAATTATCTGCTTTGCTAAATCAGAACACTTTAAAAAGCATTATGGACGATTTTAATTAAACCAGTGGTCATTAAACGTCGATCATGTTCTGAAAGTTTTTTTTTTTTTTACTTTTTTATAATTTTTATCAAATTTTAAGTGTTTTTTAGGGTAAAGTGTGTTTCCCACTTACCTGGAAACAAAAAGCATTCCAACAGCAAAGCAAATGGGAAGATGTTAACTAAAATTCATGCTCACCTTTCCAAAGTTCCAATCAGGAGATGGAAGGGCAGTTTTTTGTGTTTTTGGGCCGTTTCAAAACAATTCAACATAAACTATCAATATTTGTATCATATTTTTAAAAAAATCATGGTTTGCAGAAAAAATACAATCAAAATGAATGGCAATTTAATGGTATGAAACATGATTCTCTCTTGGAAGATATTACCACCTACTTAACAGTGGAATTGCTTCTCATGGTTGATTATTTCAGGTCGTCGTAGGCCAAGAAAATAATTTTTAAAATATGTATAAAAAGTAATATAGATGGATTGGGATATCCATCATATTAATGTAATATTGTTAGAGTATGAATGGTAAGTTTTTTTGTGACTAGATCCTCACTAATTGTATTTTTTAAATACTGCTTTTCATGATAAGATCACTTTAACAATAAAATATTCAACAGAAGGTTAATGAAATGTATCAATTAGTACTGGTGTATAATTATAACAAATTAACTCTATCTGTTGTTCAAATTGAAGATGGTTTTGTACTCGCGAGAACTGAAATGGAGAGAGCATTATTTCGCAGATTTATCATGAATACATGAATGGATGTGTGTGATTTGAAAAATTTATAAGAGATAATTGATTTTGTACTTATGTTCTTGGTATTCATTTCCACTCCTTTTGCCTTGAAATTTTCTCCTGATGCACTTCGCCTTGCAACTTGAGATGGAAACATGTATCGCCATTGAAATCCTGTCTTAATCTCATCACTCTTGAACATTTTACCGTTTGCCATTTAATTTAACTGCAGTTGGCAGGGCAACCAAGAGAAGGGTACCTCCCCCCGGGCCATCTGTTAAAAACGTTTGGGTGTCCCAACCAGTTCAGAAACACTAAAAGTTCTTAATAAGTTGAACCCAAAAGCGACATACTGGTTCACAGAGCAACAAGAATCGTTTGAAAGGGTGGGTGTGGTGCTTCCAAAAGTGGTCCAATATAAATATCCTCTCGTCTTAATATAGAATTTATTAATATTCATAGTGGCAATCGCTGAATCTTTTTTCATGGGTGTAGGTGACAGTAGCCTGATTGTTTCTTCTGAGTAAGCTTTTTGTAAATGCATTAGTGGATTGATTCATCTTCTCAGCGTTTCGTGTATCTCTCGTCATCTCTCTTCTTTCTCTCATTGTACTTTTCTCCGTTTTCTCTCACCTCTCTTTCCTACTCTGCTTCTCTTTCTCTTCTCTCTCTTTCTTCTCTCTCTCGTTTTCGGTCTCCGTCTCTTGTCGTCATTCACTCTCTCCTCTCTTTCTCCTCTCTTATCTCTATTCTCATCGTTCTCTCGGTCTTTCTCTCTGGGAATCGCTGCGGTCTTGTTCTCTCTCCCGGTCTCCTCTCTCTCTCTCTCCAGGTCTTTGCTGGCATCGGACGTGAGCAAGTGCTTTCTCTCACCATTCGTCATCTTCTCCGTCTTAACGCGTCTGCTTTCCTCTCTCTCCCGTGTGTGTCTCTCTTCCTTTCTCTCTCAATCTTTTCTGCACTCTCTCTCTTTTCTTCTATTTTTTCTCGTATCTCTACATACCCTTTCTCATCTTCCTGGAAGTCTCTCTCTCTATCGGGTCTCTCTCCTTCCGTCTCCCGTCTCTTCGTCGCTCGCTCTCGATATCTCCTCTCTCTTCTACATCTGCAGATTCTCTCAGCGGTCTCTAAACTTCGTCTCTGTAGACGAAAGCAAGCCCCAGAATCGAGGATGCGCTCAGTGACTCTCCTCTAGCTCGTCGTGACCTCGACGCCTGCTACGCTCTGCCCTGTCTGTCGTTCGTCGCGTCGTCGATCAAGAACACTCAACACGCGGTAGGACGGCGGGGGGGGTGGTCGTCTGCGCGTCATTTAATCTTCTCATCTTCTAAAATAAACATTTAATTAAGGAATGTGTTTCTGTGACACTTGAACAATAGATGACATGTTTTGACCGGGGTAGGGAGGTGCAATTAACTGTAACTAGACTTAGGAAAGGCTTTTATAAAAATGGAATTGATCATAAACATAAGAGTTGTTTAATGTATAGGTTTGGATCATTTACATTGAGTTAAATAATAGTTGAATTCTAAATGGATTATTTTAATCTTTTAATATCCCCATTGCTGTAGTGAAATTGTCAGAAGTGATAGGAAGAGGGTGGAGATAGAGTATAAAGTGATCAATAATGGCAAGTGACAAGTTGGATGTTTATGGAAGTGATTCTATGATCTTTTACTAGGTAGGATAGCATTTATATAGTGACTTATTTTGCTGTCTATGAATGAAAGAGATTATATTTGTCCTTAATTTGGGGTATCGGGATGTGCTTATGGGAATTGCAGGGAGCCACATACGAGTATGCGAGGTGGTCCAGTCCGCTCTGGGGTGGTCATGAAGTGTGTCGAAGTCCATTCCTATGTTCAGGGGGCCAATGACCCTCGAGAAAGGGTGATTCGAGCTGAGTATTATATATGGGCTTACAGAATGGTTGTCGAGACTTTGTGATTTGATTCCGACCTGTTCAATATTGCAGCGCTGATATCATAGCTTCGGAGCTGATCTTCAATATTCATTGACGCTGAAGTTACCGTCTTCTTTTTTCCGCCATGGTAGCCCATATGGATCTTGGGCAGAAGGTGTTTCAACATTTTGTGTCAACTCAGAGGGAGTGTGCTTTATTATCTTATCTTTTCTAAAGTATAATATTGGTCAATTTTTTCTTCAAACTTTTTTGACAAGTCGTATCAAATTTTTTTTTCGCTATAATTTATGGGGTCAATTTGGACGCTTTTTTAAAATTTACTGATGGTATGTCAGTCGCTTTTTTCATCTTATCATTCTTATATCATTTTGCAGCAAAAATGAAAAATGCAATATATGCCTTTTGGTGCTAAACTTTGTACGAAGGTAAATATAAACTTAAGTGACTTACTCTACAGAACTTAAAATAAAAAAAATTTAAATGGTGTGTTAAATCAAATATCCACGCATATAGGTGCTTAAGTGAACAGCTTTTAATTTATATCTTATGACATTTTGTTTGGGAAACGAAACAGGACAGGTCTACTTAATATGTGAGGTGTGTGTTTGGTTTCTTTTTTTTTATTAAGTCTTTTAGCACTTCATTACTTGTGCCAAATTTGCTATCATTATAATTAGGTCATTATATAGAAAATTATTCCCATTATATTTAACTATTTTTTAGTTAATTTGGATACAATAAGGTAACTCTATAATCAATTGATTGTGATTGTTTACCTGTCTCGAGTTAAGTAGTGGGAAAAGCAACCAGTGTTTCACTTGACAAACTGCTATTTGTCCTTTTTTTCACAATGCGTCCACTAGCCGATGTTCATTAATGAGACATGACTGATTAGTTAGAATGATACATATATTGGGGACATTTGTTATTTCTCAGTTTCTATTATCCAAGTGTGATTTGTTTGGCGTTGTGGTTCCTATATAAGCAATTTCTCTGAAAGTAGCTGATTTATTTTTTCGTATGAATCTTTGCAAATTTCTTGGTAGGGATTTGCAGAATTTCACAAAAGTATTTGTGGATTGAATGCACTTATAAGATATTTTATATCTATTATTCTATGTCTCTTTTTCAAGAAATATTTTATTTTCCTTATATCAATAGGAGATTACTATCTTTTACCTCTTGATTTATAATAGTTGGCTGAATATTATATGACATACCCCTAATTTTCAAGATAAGGCTTTCCTCACGAATTTTTTATAACTTTTTAGTTTAGTTCTTAAACTATTAAGTCGAAAATAAAAATTGCAGAATTGTCTTTTTTTTTGAATGGATATTGTTATAAACTTGTTACTCAATTGCATCTTTATTTTTCTGCTCCTTAAAATTTCATCACAATAATCCCAATGATTTTGCAGTACCCCCCGCCCATGTGCTTCTTTCATTTTGGTCTCTTCATCAACTTCTTCACAATTGCACAGTTCCGACTTCTATTTTTAGGTCCTCTCGTGCACGAAATTTTTGTGGTACTTAAAGTTTTGCATTTTTAATCCTTCATGCATGGCTGATGCGGCCCGTATTGAGAATGTCTTTTGATGTTCATAAACTTCCTGTCTGCTGGTTTGTTCAGGCTTCTAATGTTTTATTAACAGATCTTTGCACCATGTCTTTGTCAGAGTCGTTCATCTTAAAAATGTTCTTGGGTTGGATCGAGGGTTGTGGCATTGAAAACTCGGTAAACATCCATTTCCAAAGGGTAGACGTAGGATATAAAGTAGACAAGTTTTCAAAACAGTTTGGAAAGAGTGTTTGTTTACAAATATGTTTTTTAATGAATATACATCGAAAATGTAATCTAGGTAATGACTGAAATTTAATTACTGGACTGTTGTGAAATTTTCATTGGTCTTTGCCAGTTATGTGTTATGTTATACATTTAATGAGTTTTTGGCATAGATAAGGCATGTAAAAACGATGAATCTTCTAGCGCGCACTAGGCTTGATATTTATTTTATTACACAGAAGTAACAAGTAGAATTATAAATTTTATAAGTACAAAATTGCAAAAGAATTACCGTATTTACCGAATAATAAGACCTGTTTTTTACACCTGATTGGGGGGGAAAGATGCTTCAATGACCAAGACGGACCTCTTTTATAGTCTTGATGGATGTTTCCTGCGTACATAATGAAATTTTAAAGAAAAATCACATCTATTTTGATTACGTACGATGTTTAACTATTATTATTTAAATTTTTTTTGTGCTATGATTAATATTTTTAAATACAGTACATGTTATTAAACACTTAAAATTTTACCTACGATCACTTCATCATATCTATCATCTCTCCATTTAATCATCTTCACCTTGTTTTCAAGACCATCAAACAAAAATTACGTCACTGCTCTCAGTCTCTGTCTACTATTCTCAAGATATGTCCATAAGTAACAATCTTCTGTGGCATGCTCAGATGGTTACTTGTGATATTGGTATGTTTTTACCATTTTTGCTAGTTAGTTAAGAATGTTTTTTTCCACGTGACATGTCTAGTTTTCTGTTGTACCATTTGAAGGTGTTTTTTTTATGTCAGGAGTTATGTGGTCTAGTTCCCTGTATAAGGCCTCTTCATGATTGTGTTGGTCTTGAGGTTGTGGCTTGAAAGATTTTGTTCAGTCATCATCAAATGGACTTGCAAGCTTGTGAGGTCTAATGCTACTTTGGTTCTGTTACTACTTCTGTGTTTTTTAGAAAGCATTATGAAATACTAACATACTTTCTTTTCAACTTTCTTCTGTATTTAGGTATGGCCTGCCATGAGGAATCAATGGTTATACATGCCTCTGTCTGCAGTAATATGATGGGCTCCCCTGTGGTAATTCTTTAAAAAGGATCCAAGAAATATTTAATGGCTTTCCATATCAGCTGTAGGATTTCAATTTATACGGGCCGGAGTTCATATTCTTCATTTGTTTCCTTCGGTTGATGGGTCCGTGGTCCAATTTGGCTTTCTGGGAAGGGGATGTCCACATTGCGTCCAATTGGATTACCTCCTTAGATTGCCATTTGGTTACCTACGGCCTATTCACCCGGAAGGACATGAATGAATAGAATTTACTTAATAGTCTTTTTCAGTTAATCCACCCTTCAGATTCTATTTACATTTAAAAAATTTATCACTTGGTAGTTGTTTCTTTTGGGCATAATATCTTCTGTTCAAGCAAGATATAAATGGTGGTAGGTTTCTGCATCTGCGCAATACACTTCCCGCAAGACTGTTACAGGTGCTATTTTTTTGTTGGTCCTAGGGATGTTTCTAATGCGATAACAGAATTTACAACCCTCGTTTGGTAGCCACTGTAGTTTGTTAGAAGGCAAGTCGGAAGGTAAGCATTTTCCATAATTACTCAACAAATGGTTTTTGTAGATGTGCAAGTTCTGTGTTAATGTTATCTTTTACGTATGTGTGTTTTGCGAATTTTTTCCTTTCGTAATCTGCAGGCCGTTTTTTTTTGCGGGATAGGGAAGTTTCCTGCGCAGTTGTATCTGAACCCTGTCTCTCATAACCGTTGTGTATGCTACCAAGCTTGGCACTTTCATTTTTTTCGCATGAGGTGGGCTGTCTGGAAATATGTTGGTCTGTGTCTTTCTTCTTTCTTGGCTTTCTAATTGTTTGTTTCATTTTCATGCGAACTGCTTGTTTATATGAGACAAAATGCCTGAAGAATTCGCCCTTGTTACTTCTGTTTTATTTTACGAATTCGTATAACACTTCAATCAAATTATTCAATCTTGATTTTTGTTGGGATGGGGCGCGATACTGTATATAATCTTGTGGTCTTGCACCGAAATGTTCTTGTGGAATTACAAAGTTTTTTCAGGTGTTCCTGGCTTTGCGGTTACTCTCTAACGGCATGTGGGCTCTGTTCGCTGTTGCGCTTTGACCTATTTGTTTGTTTGTTTCAACCAGTTCAGCTTCAGAATGAACTCGCAATTTAAAGTTTGCGTTCTTACTTTTTATAAAACGTCGGGTTCTCTGACATTTATTTTCCCCTGGGTAGTCTTCTTTTATTGACTTCCTCTTCCTCTCACATGTCGTCCATTCGTGCCACCATCTAATTGTAAGCTACACAGCTACACAATCAAACCACCAAGTCACTCGAATCGACTACCCAAACGACACGTAAGTCCTGTACTCAACATATGGCGGATGGCTTGTGACCTACGAGTCTCCTCTTGTTGGCCACTTGGAGGCTTTGTGCTTTATCACATTATGCTGTTGCGAACCACTAACTGCTGCTTAAGAAAAACTTAAATCCTAACCGCTTCATGTGATAGGCTGCGGAAATTATTCGAGCCTATTACTCTTCAAATTATAAACGCACTCCAATAATAATGTAAAAAAAAAAAGAGGAATTTCCTATTAAAAATGACGGGTTTCTTATGGTGAATATAATTTGTATTAATTTTTCAGGAACACATTCTATTGTTGATATTGGCATTTCTTCTTCAATATCGATATATAAATGAACCCCCGAATTTTTAAAAGGAGGGAAAAAACGGGAAAAATCCTCAGTTTATATTCGGGCGTAAATATGGTAGTCTTCCGCTGCACGTGCCTGCAAAACTAACAGAGAAAGTAAATTTGAGTAAAAAAGAAAACTATGCATCTTTTTTAAGTTTTGTTTAGTTTTTTTGAACGACATTCAATCATGCATAAATTCTAGAAAGAATATAAGCGATTTTCTTATATTTTGTGACGTACAATTAAATTCTCTCTTAGCCAGTCACCAATGGCTCCAGTGAAATTGACATGAGGTGCCTGCCTTAATGAGGTCATGTTGACTAGGGACGAAGTTAAATAGAAAAGTAGTCTCAATTTTTTTTTTAGTATATGAAATTGATTTGTGTTCGTTCAAAACTAATAAGTCTTTTTATTTACTTTTTCCTTAATTTTTTAAGATAATTTTATTTGATTATTTTGGGCCAATGTGTTGGCATAAAGCTAAGTGGATATTTTTTGACATTTGGGTTAGAATTTTGGATTTCCTTAATGGTAAATTAATATGTTAGTCGCATATTTTTGGCTGATTTCTTTTTCTTGGTTCATTTTCTTTTCGTGTAATTATAGAGGTGTGTATTATTTTTGCATATTTCGTTAAAATAACGGCCTTAACTCTGAAACATTTATTTTATCCTTCACTCCATAGAATTATTTATTTTGTGAGCATTTATATAGATTGCAAAGCGCTTTCTCACTAGTTTGGTGTGTTTGCTTTGTGTTTTCTTTTTTGTGTCCTCCTTTTTTTTTCCAGTCCTTCTCCTTTCTTTATAATATAAAATATTCTTGCTGGCAAATGTAGGCAAATTTTTGATATTTATTTTTAAACCAGGCAGAAGAAATGCTAGACAAGTAACTTGCAATAAACTACTTTCAGCTAAGTGAATATTACTACATTAGTTGCTTTCTCTCCGTCCACGAAGTATAGAGTACATTTAATTATATTATATTTGCCAAAATTTAATATTTTCATTTTCCAAGTTTCAATTTTTTATCAAAAAAGAAAGCTTCATCCAAGAAAATGAATAATATTGTTTAATTTATTGGCGTTATTAATTGTGAATATTTCAAGAATTTTTTTAGGTCTTCATGCATATTTTTTAAAAACATTGATTTCATTTATTTTTTTAAGGGGGGCATAAACTACTCTATGACATTCTCAGACTCTTAAAGAATTAATTTAGCTAATTGTTGTTGGAAATTAATGGGTTTCTCTTTAATATAGATTAGGATTAGGATAACTTGGTCCTCCTCTGGGTCTAATATTAAAGTTACAACACTTTGGGGCCTTCTCAGCCTGTTCTCTTTGTTGTGACAAAATCAACCTCATCACATCAATTCAAGCAATTAATCTTGTTAGATGAAGTCTAGAAGATGCAAGTTGGGTAGAAAATCTTTAGGATTTTGATGTAGCGGTTAGCATAATTATTACACCGCAATTTGGGGTAGGGTTCAAAGCCGAGATGAGACATGGATTTTTTTAAAGGTGCGAAAAAATTCGCTTTTTTAGGCTTCCTGTCATAGGAGGAAGTAAAGCCGGGCTTGTCCTTGTAGTCTAGATTTTACGTTGCAGTGTAAAAGTGATGTATCCTTCTTGCCCCCCCCCCCTTAAAATGGGTATTTGAAAGGGGGAAAAAAAAAAAATGAACGTGGGCATAATTTGCTTGGAAAAAAAAGTGTTTTAAAATTGCACATTGCTTAGTTTTCTTGCCCAAGAGCCCTGCGTAGTTGGTGAAAGGAGGCGTAGAAAAAATTTGTGTGGATAATAGCGGAAGATGCGAGCCTGATGGCCTGAGTCTCGCCACGTTAAATATAGATAAGGCATTATTCAATATTCTGTGTGTGCTCTGCAAGTCCTTTAACAGATTTGATTCAAATCATCTGAGTTTCTTCACTTTTTCTGCTTCTTCTACTTAATTCAGTATTGCAAAAATAAATTGCTTGAAGGTGATTCGGTATGATAAAGAATGAAACTTATTGATGTGCCTGCCATACCAGATTGACCTGAAAGAGTATTTTAACATACATGTCTTGATGAAGAGAATTATCATCTCCTGACTTAATTTAACTTTTAATTCTATTCTAAAGGTGTGGATGGTAATGGGATTTTTTTGTGTTAATTCTGTCATCTGAAAAATATTCTTCATGGTCACCAGTAGTCCAGCCAACAATACTAGAACACTTGTCCTAGTACATGTTTTTCCTTGTGTAAGAAATTTACCTGGATGAAAACTCTCACTGGGTTCTCATTGCGGAGAGCCTCAGAGTTTCGGGAGGGAAGTCTTTAAGTACAATCCACCAATGTTTAAATGCTTTGGGGTTACTTAATCTTACCCCAAATGTTTAAGCTTTATAAAAAATGGAGAAGGTCAGCAACTCTGGTATGTATATTTTTTCTGCTTTATGGTGTTCAAGAAATTGGGGCAATATACATATTGAGAGATGTCCTATGAGTGGCCTTTTCCCAGTAAGTAAGATTAACAGTTTTCAAAAAATTGTTTCATTAGTTCATTTTTAAGGAATATTTGTGGTCTAAAAATGCTATCTTTTTCAATTGTAGGCATTATTACCTTGGGAATTTTAAATTTTCAAGAACAATAAATCTGTTCAGTAAAGTTCATATTTCCATGTAGGTTTTACAAATTATTCATTTCCTCTAATTAATATGTAATAGAGGTAAAAATTCAAGGATTCACTAAATGTGAATGTAACACATTTTTCTGGTCTAGAGGGAAGCGAAGACTTCCTTTAATAGTAGTTGGTAAAAACGAAATAAAAATCCCTTATTAGATTGAGTCCTTCAGTTCCTCCAAATTAATAGGACATTGTGGAGGTGCCCGTGATGTGTTTTAATTTTTTCTATCATGCAAAAGTTTAACGACAAAAAAAATTATATTGGGGCTCTCAGGCTCTTTTCAAAATTGCTTTGCCAACTGAGAGGCCAAAGTAATGTTGATTAACTACTTTTTTTGCTAGTGGGTTATTTTTTCGTCGGTGGGTCTTTCAAGTTACCTCACATGATACAGAAATTTAAACTGCATTATGAGAATACCAGAATTAAAAATACATGTTACCTGTACATTTAAGAAACAGATGTATTACAGAGATGTTGTTAAATAGTCACTCAGCATATTTGGTGCTTAAAAAAAGCTCCACAGGTATTCAATACTGATGTCATTCACAATTGTATTTTGTCGCTGAGCCTGTGTGAGGATACATGGTAACCTGCAATATTGGCCTGTTTCAGCTTGGACTTTCTCGACATATAATTTCCTTATAATAACAGCTAGATACTCGTTTAAGATAAGGTAAGGAGGTTCTATGACAGGTCAAAGAGCACTGTTAAAATCAGGATTTAAAAGTATCCTGTCGCAAAAAAAGAACAACTGTGTTCATGGAAAAATTCCGGAAATACTTATGAATTTGGGAATGAAAAAACCGCCTTAGATATACACTAAATCAGATTTCTTGTGAAGAACTTTGTCGATTTTGCAGCTGTTAATATTTTACTTGTCACGCATATGGCTAATGTGCAACAATGATGAATTTGTGGAAGTTTTTGGCTCTCTCTGATTTCTTATTTTACCTATTTAGTTCTCTATTAAACTGGGTTGACATAATATATAAGAGTATATCTTATTTGTTGAGGTCATCCTGGGGCCTTCACCAATTTCGCTGAATATAAAGCACACTAACACTCCCATTCTCTGGCCTTCTTAATTCACGTAGAGTATAGCTGTTAGACCAAAACTTCCTTAAGGCAGTGGCAGGTATTCAAGGAGGCTTGAATTGTTCATTTTCGTGGTTGAGTGGTGAATTTGGAATAGAGTTTCAGGGGCTCATTACGTTTGTTGCTTTTAATGGCTTATATTTCCAGTTTGACGGTGGGTGTATGTGTTTTTTTGTCTTTATTTGCGGAAATCTAGACTCCTGCCTTTCGCTTTATTTAGTGGCTTCTTTAGTGTTTCTCTCGCATAGACCCTACTTATTGTTTTGAAAGTATGGTTTCAATCACAAATTCTTTATAATTAACAGATTTTTTATAATTCTTAGAATAAGATGGTTTTCAAGACTTTCTTTTGGTTCATTTATTATTTTATGTGCAAGGAGTGTTGATAGTGTGTTACATATGAAGATATTTGAGTGATAGGTCGAGGTTCGCGTACTCAGAGTCATGTGGGTGATGTCTGGGCTGTCCGTTGTGCGCTGCGTCGATATGGCTGAGTGTTACCTTGTTCTTTGACGGTTTTTTTCGATTATTCCGATTGTTTTGTTTTTCTCGTTGAGTCTTCCTCAGGTTTGGCTGGTATGAATTTTTTGATCTTTTTTATTTTTATTTTCTTTTTGTTCGGTCATACAGCGCGCTGAGGAAGACCGACGACAGGAATGGTCCGAAACGTTTGTCGGCAATCGCCTTCGACGCCGGCGTCACCCGGACAGCCCAGATCCCCTTGCTTTTGCATTGAGTTTTATGATATTCTGTTTTTTCTAAGTTGAAATGTCATACTTATGATGGAGTTTGTTGTGTCTTTTAAAATTGAATTTTCTTTTTGAATTTTCTTGGATAGTTTTGTTATTTACTTGTTCATGTATGATGAATTTTGGATTTATTTGTTGTTCATTCTTCTCTCTTTTAATATTATTTTTGACATTTGTGTGTTATATGTTTGTTTTTTATTGTTTGTTGGAATTTAGTGCATAAAAAATGGGGATGTTGCTTGGGTTTTTTTTTGTGTCGAGTTGATATAAATCAAAAGTATTAGTCTATGTGGTTGTTTATGGTTTTTATTTTATTTTCGGTTCATCTTATTCCTGGGTGCATTATACCTCTCTTCTGCTTTGTAAGATAGTGATGATTTCTCTTCTAAAATGTGTTATATTTAATTTCCTTTTTCCTCGTAAATGATAAATTTTCTTCTTCCTTTTTTATAATAATAGGGAATGTAAGAAAACATTTCAAAATTTTTTTAAATGGTTAGATGGAAAATTTTTGTTTAGATATAAGAGTCATGTTTTCTTTCCTTTAGACATAAATATAAATAGTGCCCAATATACTTTATCCTTCATCTGGCTTTATAATTTTTCTTTTCATTGCTATTTTAACAATCCCTTACCGAACCATTAAGAATGTATTGCATTTAGTTTCTACTCTAATTTTACCCTAATTTGAGTCAAAATAAAGGAGCAGAAGGAAGAGTTTTATGGCTCTTGATACCTTGGTTACATTTATTTTGAATTAAAATATGTTTGTGATTTGTATATGCATATCTAGTTATTTTTAGATTGGGCTCCGTTGATTTTTAGTGATTAATTTATTTTGAATGATATTTCATTAGCAAGATACTATATTAATTTTCCTGGTCAGTTTTTCCTCAAGTGATTTCAATAGCTATGCTTTATCAAATCCATTGGGCTATTTATTAGGTGGTTTATTATTGTCTGGTTCGTCAAATTATTGCACCATTATTGACGTTGGTCGTAATTGATTTATTTTTCATTCAATAGCATAAAGTATCTTGGAAAGTTCTCCTCCTGCTTACTGCTTTCCACTCTGTAATTTAAATCACCTTTCTTCGTTGTCATTTGAAAAAGTTATAGCTTTACTTGGAGTGTTCTTTTGGAATTATGTTTTATGTTGTGTTTCATTCTTAAAAAAAGATGTTCTATCTATCTAAGATCATCATTTTCTAAATTGACACTTGTTCTTTTTTTTTAATAGGGTAGTTTGTTTTGCTGTTGATTAAAATATAAATTCATATAGAGTTATGTTAGCTGCAAAAAAGAAACAGTTGAAGAAGAAAGCAGGAAGAGAAAGGACAGGTGTGACTCATTTTCTTTATGTTAATATCTTCTAGGTCAAAAATTGAAAATTTTTTTGTTTTTTTTGACGTAAATAAATATTCCTTTTTTTCTCTCTTTGTTTTTAATATTGGAGTTGTCTGTTTTTGAATCTTTCTAGTTCTCAGTCTGATTGAGATTATAAAAGAAAACAAGAACTTCTTGATAAACAACTCAGTCAAAAAAGGAAATTAATAGAAGAGGTGTAGAAAAGGGAGGGGTTTCAAGGGGACCACGTTGAAGTCTATGGTGTTACGTATTCAATAACTTTAGCAGGTTAGAGAAGAATTTCTGTGATATTGTACTGTTATAACAGTGCTGGTATTATTTTAGGAAGAAGCGAATTTTAGAATGGATAATGACATTGTTTTTTTTCTTCTTTTCAACATTAAGGATTCAATAATGCTGTTTAATTATAGGAAACTTGCATTTATGTTATGACAAGAATGATTACAGAACATGACGCCGTTTTTAAAAATGTCATTGGTTTTTTTTGCATTTTTCGTCGTTTTTTGATTTATAAGTCATTTTTACCTTTGACATTTTCGAATAATTTTTTCTCTTGATTTTCTATTGGATTTTACATATGATCATTTTTAATTGGTTGGTACCTTTATGCAATACTATGCTTTTTTTTTTATTTGAGTCTGCAACAAATTGTTATTATAGCAATTTTCTTAGTTGCTTTTTTTGATAGTTCTTTTGCGCTCATATAGTTAGGTGAGTTCTCGAAGTTCCGTTTGTGAGATTACTATTAATTTTTATCTATTAGGTTTCATTTGTTGATCGCTTCTTAGTGTGGGCGGCTTATTGTTCTGTTTCTGCTAAATTTCGCGATATTTAAGAAACAACAGATAATTTTCAATATTAAAGAATCAGTTCCTTAATAGCCAAAAGTTTTTTGCAAGCTTCTAGGTTCCTTATCATTTTGACAAAACAGGAAAATGTAACCCGTGATTACCATTTGATTCAGGTTAATCCGTATCCAATTTGTGCAACTTGGTTGGTTCTTACTGAAGGTTTGGTTTTTGGAATTAGTGATTTTTTTTTATGTCATTTTTCTTCAGTTTCTTGGGTTTCCTAAGGAGCATTTTTAAAGGCATTATTTACTAATTTTTTGGTCAATGTTTTTGGGTCTCAAAATTCCCGCTCCTCTTAATATTATTTAAAGTAGGGTGAACGGTGGCATGACTAGCGCATGCTTCAGCTGGATAATGTATTCTTACCTAATATTTATTGTTTTATAAAAAGCCATAAATACGTCGTATCTATTTGGAAGGGAGGGTTGAATGACCTTAGAAATGCATATGGGATGAAAGTGCGCTGTCCTTTGGTCCCAAAAGTTATAACTCAGTTTTTTGAATAGCAAATTACCTAAAATGTGGTACACATATAGAATTAAAGAGGAAGATAATAAATTGGGGATTGGTATTACCCTTGTTGCCCATACTTTAAAAAAATAATGGTGGCTACAACAATACGTATACTGTCTTGCGGTGGAAAAGAAATGAAATAAAAAATTTGCATGAAAACTTTTCGCTGGCAAAATTATTAAATACTGTTTTTCATTTAACAGATTTTGTATTGTTTGTGAACGAATTTAACAATCAATTCATAAATTAACTATTATCAAGTTGTTCATTCAATGCACTAGAAGAAAATCGTATTCCATGCATCTTCAATCAGATACTTCTCTGATACTGGAAGCTTCTTCTCCGCAGGCATAATCCAAAGGGTGGGTAGGAATACCACGATAAAACTTCACTCCTCCTATGTTTCAGGGGACTGAAGGGAAAAAATGTATAAGTGAGAGAAACATAACTGAAATTGATTAGTTAGCAAACAACCAAAACCGTCAATAACATGTTTTGCCAGCAAGTTCTACTTTTTTACTGGACTCTCTTTCTAACGTGGTTCAAATTTTTATGTTATCTGATAAGCAAAGGGTGTGCCATATTCAACCACATCTTTTTCCATTTATATGGGCGGATCAAAG
>BOPP01000416.1:234421-263666 GCA_017312745.1 Gryllus bimaculatus
GCGCGCGCGCGGATATATTCATTTTACCGGGGAGCAGATATATCATCATCCCTGTTTATTAAAAGAGCTATATTTGTCGTTGGAACAGCTTGTGATGAAAGTGCGTTGCTTCCCTTCATCTTCTGTTTACAATGATAATGCAAAAATTATCTGCTTTGCTAAATCAGAACACTTAAAAAACAGCATTAATGGAGATTTTAATTAAACAGTGTTCATTACGTCGATCATTCTGAAGTTTTTTTTTTTTTTTACTTTTTATATATTTTATCAAATTTTAAGTGTTTTTTGGGTAAGTGTGTTCCACTTACTGAAACAAAAAGCATTCCACAGCAAAGCAAATGGGAAATGTTAATCTAAAATCACTCTCACCTTTCCAAAGTTCCAATCAGGAGATGAAGGGCAGTTTTTGTTGTTTTTGGGCCGTTTCAAAACATTCAACATAAACTATCAATATTTGTCATCAGATTTTTAAAAAAATCATGTTTGCAGAAAAAATACAATCAAAATGAATGGCAATTTAATGGTACTGAAACATGATTCTCTTCCTTGGAAGATATTTACCACCTACTTAACAGTGGAAATTGCTCTCATGTTGATTATTTTCAGGTCGTGTAGGCCAAGAAAATAATTTTTAAAATATGTATAAAAAGTAATCTAGATGGATGGATATCCCACATTTAAATGTAATATTTGTTAGAGTATAGAATGGTAATGTTTTTTGTGACTAGATCTCACTAATTGTTTTTTTTAAATACTGCCTTTTCATATTAAGATCACTTTAACAATAAAATATTAACAGCAAGGTTAATGAAATGTATCATTATAACTGGTGTATAATTATAACAAATTAACTCTATTGTTTTTCAAAATTGAAGATGGTTTTTACTCACGAGAAACTGAAATGGAGAGAGCATTATTTATAGATATTCATGAATACATGAATGGATGTGTGTGATATTAATGTAGAAAGATAATTGATTTTGTACTTATTGTTCTTGTGTATTCATTTCCACTTCCCTTTTGCCTTGAAATTTTCTCCTGATGCACTTGCCTTGCAACTTGAGATGGAAACATTTATCCATTGAAATCCTTCCTTAATCTCTCACCTTGAAACATTTTTACCTTGCCATTTAATTTAACTCAGTTGCAGGGCAAACAAGAGAATGTACCTCCCCCTCGGCCATCTGTTAAAGAACGTTTGGGTGTCCCCAACCCAGTTCAAAACACTAAAGTTCTTAATACATTGCAACCCAAAGCAACACTGTCACAACAACAAGAACCGGTTGAAAAGGTGGGTGTGGTGCTTCCAAAGTGTCCAATAAAATATCCTCTCGTCTAATATAGTATTTTATTAATTTGCATAGTGCACTGAACTTCCTTCATGGGTGATGACAGCTACTCTGATTGTTCCTTCTGAGTAGCTTTTTGTAATGCATGTGGATTTTCTCTCTCTCTCTCTCTCTCTCTCTCTCTCTTTCTCTCTGCTCTCTTTCTCCTGCCTCTTTCTCTACTCTCTTTCTCTCCTCTTTCTCTTTCTCTCTCGTCTCTTTCTCGTCTCTCGTGCGTTCTTCTCTCTCTCTCTCTTTCTCTCTCTTTCTCTCTCTTCTCTCTTTCTCTCTCTCTTTCTCTCCTCTCTCGTCTTCATCTCTCTCTCTCTATCTCTCTCTTCTCTATCTCTCTCTCTCTCTCTTCTCTACTCTTTCTTATCTCTCTTCTTTCTCTCATCTTTCCTCTCTCTCTCTTCTCTCTCTCTCTCTTCTCTCTCTCTTCTTCTCTCTCTCTCCTCCCTTTCTCTCATCTTTTCTCTTCTCTCTATCTCTTTCTCCCTCTCTCGTCTCTCTCTCTCTCCCTCTCTTCTCTCTCCTCTCTCTCTCTCTCTCTCTCATTTCTCTCATCTTCTAAAATAAGGTAGTAAGAATTTTGACACTTGAAATAGACATGTTTTATGGTACCATATGCACTGTACTACTGGAGCTTTTATAAATGGAATTGATTCAAAGAAGTTTTTAATGGTATATTTGGATCATTATTAAAATAAATTGAAATTTAAATGAATTTTAATTTTTATATCCCATTCTGTCAATGAAATTTGAGTGATGAACAGTGGCATAGCATCAATAAATGCAAGTGATGCAGTTGGTTTTATGATTTCTAATCTTTACAGTATATGTTACTTATTTTCTCTATGCAAAAATATATTGTCCTTAATTTGTGTGCTTCAGACCACAGTATCGGTTCCAGTACCTGGGTTTGCATAAGTGTCATATCCATTCCCTATGTTCAAGGCCAATGACCTTCGAGAAGGTTGCCTACTGAGTATATGGGCTTACAAATCACGAGACTGATTTGATTCCGCAAATGCAGCTGATATACAAGCTTCGGCTCCAATATTCATTGGCCTCAAGTTACGTTCTTTCATTGGTAGCATATGGACTTGGCAGAAGCTGTTCAAATTTTGTTCACCAGAGGGAGTTGCTTATATCATCTTAATTAGTATAACTTTTTCTTCAAGCTTTTTGACAGTGTACAAATTTTCGATAATTATGGTCAATTGGAGCTTTTACGATACTGAAAAGCAGTCTTTTCATCTTATCTTCTATATCATTTGCAGCAAACACATGAAAAAGAACTGAATATATGCCTTTTGGTGCTAAAACTTGTACGAAGTAAAATATAACTTAAGACTTACCACAACTTAAAAAAAATTAAAAGTGTGTATCAAATACCACCTAATGGGGCTTAAGTGATACAGCTTAATATCTCTATGAATTTTGTTTGGGAAACAACGAGCAGGCTACAGTGAGGAGTGTGTGGTTTTTTTTTAATTAAGTCTTTTACTGTGCCCAAATTTTGTAACATTATAAGGTCATTAATAATAGAATATATTTCCCATTATTTACTATTTTTTGTTAATTTTGGATACCAATAAGTAACCATACAATGACTTGTGATCACCTGGTCTCAGTAAGTAGTGAAAGCAACCAGTGTTATATTGACAAACTATTTGCTCCTTTTTATCACATCCCCTACCCGATGTTTCAAGAGACATGACTGAAGTAAATGATACATATATTGACATTTGATTTTCTCTCTAAACAATGTGATTGTTTGTTGTGGTTCACAAGCAAATCTCGAAGAGCTGATGTTATTTTTTGTATGAATCTTGCAAATCTTGTAGGGATCTTGCAAATTTCAAAAGTATTTGTGAGATGCATTATAAATTTTATATCTATCTATTTTCTCTTTTTCAAATATTTATTCCTTAACAATAGGAGATACTATCTTTACCTGAATATAAGTTGGCTCTGAATATAAGACAACCCCCTAATTTTCAAGAGGCTTCCTCAGAATTTTTTAAATTTTTAGTTAGTTCTTACTATTTAGTCAAAATAAAATTGCAAATTGTCTCTTTGATGAGAATGTTAAAACTTGTTACCCATGCCATCACTATTTTCTGCTTCCTTAAAATCATCATAATCCCAATATTTGTCACTACCCATTTCTTCATTTTTGGTCCTCTTCTCACACTGCATCGACTTCTGATTTTTAGGCCTCTCTGAAAATTTTGTGTATTAAATTTGCATTTTTAATCCTTCATCTGATGCTGCCTAAGAACATCCTGTTCTGTGTCACTAAACTCTTCCTGTCCTGCTGTTGTTCATGGCTTCTAATGTTTTAACAGATCTTTCACATTCTTTGTCAGATCATTTAATCTTCTTGTGATCGAGTTGTGCATTGAAAACTCGTAAACATCCATTTCAAGGGTAGCGTAGGATATAGTAACAAGTTTCAACGTTTAGGAAGTGTTTGTTACAATAATATTTTTTAATAGAAATACATCCACAAATGTAATTAGGTAATACTGAAATTAATTACTACTTGTGAAATTTTCATTGTCTTTGCAGTTGCAAAGACAATGTAAAAACTTTGCAAGGCAATGTAAAAACATGAATCCTAGCTGACTAGGCTTAATATTTATTTATTACTACAGACTGTAACAAGTACAAAATTATAACAATAATTTGCAAAAAGAATTACCGTATTTACCCGAATATAAGACCTGTTTTTACACCTTGAATTTGGGGGGGAAATGCACCCCAATACAAGACGACCCTTCTTTTTATAACTTGATATGTTTCCTACTATGTAATGAAATTTTTAAAAAATCACATCTATATTACGTACATGTTTATTAACATTATTCATAAATTATTTTGTGCATATCAATATTTTATACAGTACATGTATTAAACTTAAATTTTACCTCATCCACATTCATCATTTAATCATCTCTCAATTATCATCTTCACTTGTTTCATCGTCACTCAACTCATGTCCATCATTCTCACTCCATAACACATCTTCTGTGCCATCCAGACTGTTGATATAGTATTCCATGCAGTTAGAATCCACTGACCAGGCTGTCCAACTGAAGGTGTTTTTTTTATGTCAGGAGTTAATGGGCAGTTCCCTGATAAAGCCCCTCTTCATATTGGTGTCTGAGTTGGTGCTTGAAAGATTTGTTCAGTCACATCAAGGACTTGCAACTGTGAGGTCATGCCTACTGGTATCTACTACTAAATCTGTTTTTAAACTAACAACTTTCTTTTTCACTTCTTCTGTAAGGTGGCCCCTAAAGGAATCAATGGTTAACAACCCTCTCTGCAGTAAGAGGGCTCCCGGTAACTTCTTTAAGCCAAGAAATCATTAAGCTTTCATACAGCATTGTAGGCTTTCACGGCCGGAGTCAATATTCTTCATGTCTTCCGGGCTGATGGGCCGTGGTCCAATTGGCTCTGGGATGCCACAGCCAATTGGATCCCAGAGCCAATTGGACCACGGCCCATCAGCCCGGAAGACATGAAGAATACATTAAGCTTTCAGTAATCCACCCAGATTCATTACATTTAAAAATTATTCTACTTGGTAGTTTTTCTTTGGGCAAATTCTTCCTGTTCAAGATAATAAATGGTGGTAGGTTTCTGCCATCTGCCAACACTCTCAGCACGACTGTAACATGCATTTTTTTGTTTCTAGATGTTTCTATCATAACAGAATTTACACCCTTTTGTAGCCACTGTATTGTTAGAAGGCACGTCGAAGTCAGCATTCCCCATTTGACTCAACAAATGGTTTTGTAGATGGCGCAATTGTGTAATGTACTTTTAGTACTGCAGAAGTTTTTCTTCGTAATCTGCAGGCCGTTTTTGCGATAGGGAAGTTCTGCGCAGACTGAACCCTTCCCTTCTCATAAACCGTATGCACCAGCTGGCACTCGCATTGAATTGCTGTCTGGAAATGTTTCTCCTTCTTGCTACTTCTAATGCTTTCATGCGACTGCTGTTTATAGAAAAACCGAAACCCTTGTTACGATTTATTACGAATTCGACAACTTCATCATCGATTTTGGGATGGCGCCCTACTTGTGGTCCACAGAAACATGTTCTTGTGGAATTACAAGTTTTCAGGTGTTCCTGCGTACCTCTCCAACGCCATGCAGCTTTACTATTGTTTGTTGTTCAGCGAGATGAACTCGCAATTTAAAGTTTGCGTCTTAACTTTTACGTCGTTCCACATTTCTGGTAAGTTCTATACTTCCTCTTTCCTCCACATGGTCGTCCATTGCCACACTAATGTATCAGCACACAGCTACACAACAAAACCACCAAGCACAGACACGACTACCAAACGACTAGTAAAGTCACTGTACTCAACAATGCGGATGGGCTTGTGACCTACGAGTCTCTCTCTTGTTGGCCACTAGGAAGGCTTTGGTGCTATCACAGCTGTTGCAACACCACTAACTGCTGCTAAGAAAAACTTAAATCCTAACGCTTCTGTGTAACGGCTGAGGAAATTATTCGACACCTTATTACTTCAATTATAAACGCATCCAATAATAATGATAAAAAAAGAGGAATTTCTATTACAAATGACCGTTCTTTGTGAATATAATTTGTATTATATCAGGAACAACATTGTTGATATTGCATTTTCTTCATATGCGAATATAAGATGACCCCCGATTTTTAAAGGAGGAAAACGGGAAAAATCCTCGTCTTATATTCGGGTAAATATGGTAGTCCTCCGCGCACGCCTGCAAAACTAACAAAGTAATTTGAGTAAAAACTATGCATCTTTTTTAAGTTTTGTTTAGTTTTTGAAGAAATTCATGCATAATTCTAAGAATATACGATTTTCTATATTTTGTGACGTACAATTAAATCTCTCTTAAGCAGTCACCAATGGCTCCAGTGAAAATTGACCATGAGGTGCCTGCTTAATAGAGGTCATGACTAGGGGCGAAGTTAAATAGAATGTCTTCATTTTTTTAGTATAGAAATTGATTTTGTGTTCATTTCAACTAATAAGTCCTTATTTACCTTTTTCCATAATTTTTAATTTTAAGATAATTTTATTGATTATTTTGGGCAATGTGTTGGCATAGCTAAGTGATATTTCTTGACATTTGGTTAGAATTGGATTCTATGTAAATTAATATGTTAGTGCATATTTGGCTGATTTCTTTTCTTGGTTCATTTTCTTCGTGTAATTATAGGTGTGTATTATTTTGCATATTCGTTAAAATACAGGCTTAACTCTGAAACATTTCATCTTCTCATAGAATCTATTTATTTGTGAGCATTTATAGATTGCAAAGCGCTTTTCACAGTTTGTGTTGTTTGTTTTTGTGTCCATCCTTTTTTCCCCTTTCCTTTCTTTATAAATTATAAAATACTTCTGCAAATGTAGGAAATTTTTGATATTTATTTTAAACCAGGCAGAAGAAATGCTACAAGACTTGCAATAAACTTCACTAAGTTGAATATTTACTACAATTAGTTCTCCCACGAAGTAAGGTACATTATTATATTATATTTGCACAAAAATATTTTCATTCCAAGCAATTTTATCAAGAAAGCTTCATCCAAGAAATGAAATATTGTTAATTTTTATTGCGTATTAATGTGAATATTTCAGAATTTTTAGGTCTTACATGCATATTTTTAAAAACATGATTCATTATTTTTTAGGGCATAAACTACCTCTATGACATTACTAGAATCTTAAATGAAATCTAATTTAGCTAATTGTTGGGAAATTAAATGGGTTCTCTTTAATATAATTAAGGGATTAGAATAACTTGCCTCCTCTGGGCTAATATTAAAGTACAACTTTGGCTTCTCAAGCCTTCTCTTTGTTGACAAAATCACCTCATCACATCAATCAAGCAAACTAATCTTGTAGATGAAGTCTAGAAGATGCAAGTTGGGTAGAATCTTAGATTGATGTAGCGGTTAGCATATCTATTACACCCAATTTGGTGGGTTCAAACCAGATCGAAGACATGGATTTTTAAGTGCGAAAAAATCCTTCTTACGCCTTCCTTCATAGAGGAAGTAAAGCCGGCTGTCCCTTGTTAGTAGATTTACTTGCATGTAAAAGATCCTCTGCCTAAATGACGCATCTGAGTTAAATTCAAATTGCTTGTTTCTTGCCCAAGAGCCCTGCTAGTTGGTGAAAGGAGCGTAGCAAAATTTGTGTGGTCAAACGGAAGAGCGAGCCTGATGGCCTGAGTCTCGCCACGTAAAATAAGGCATTAATTCAATTCTGTGTGTGCTCTGCAAGTCCTTAACAGATTTCCCCAGAAGATTAAATCATCAGTTATCTTCACTTTTCTGCTTCTTCTACTTAACAGTTCAAAATTGCTTGAAGTGATCGTATGATAAAGATGAAACTATGATGTGCCCTGCCATTAGCCAGATTGATCCTGAAAAGAGTATTTTTACACATGTCTTATGAAGAGATCAATCTTCCTGACTTACATTTAACTTTTAATTCTATCTCTAAAGTGATGGTAATGATTTTTGGTTATATTCTGTATCTGAAAAATATGTCTTCATGGTCCACCAGTAGTCAGCCAACATACTAGAACACTTGTCCTAGTACCTGTTTTCCTGTGTAGAAATTTACTGATGAAAACTCTCACTGGGCTCATTGCGGAGAGCCTCAAGAGTTTCCGGGAGGAAGTCTTTAAGTACATCCCAATGTTACAGCTTTGTTACTTACTTACCCAATGTTATAGCTTTATAAAAATGGCAGAAGGTCAGCAACTATGTATGATATTTTTCTGCTTTATGGTTTCCAAGGAAATTGCAATATACATTTTTGAGAGATTGCCGAGCTGCCTTTTCCAGTAGATTTAACAGTTCTTCAAAATGTTCATTAGTCATTAAGGACCATATTTGTGGTTCTAAAAAATGCTATCTTTCAATGTAGCATCACCTTTGGGAAATTTTAATTTCAAGAACAAGAATCCTTCAGAAAGTTCATCCATAGCTTTTACAAAATTATTCATTCCTCCTAATTAAATATGTAATAGAGGTAAATTCAGGATTCACTAAATGGACATGTAACACATTTTTCTGGTCAGAGATACGAGACTCCTTTAATATTTGTCAAACAGAAATAAAAATCACTTAGATGATCCTTCAGTTCCCTCCAAATTATAGGAATTGTGAGTGGCCCATGATGTGTTCTATTTTTCTATCATGACAACAGTCTTAACACAAAAAATATATTTGGGGCTCAGCTCTTTTCAAAATTGCCAACCTGAGAGCCAAAGTAATGTTGATAACACTTTTTCGCTAGTGGCGTTATTTTCGTCGGTGGGTCTTTCAAGTTACCTCACCACCTATACAGAAATTATCTGCATAATGAAAATACAGAATTAAATACAGTTTACACTGTACATTTATAAACACACAAGATAGAAATATGTCACTAGCAATATTTGTGCTTAAAAGCTCACAGGTACCTCAATACTGACGCATCACAATTTATTTTGTCTGAGCATGTGAATACATGGATGAACCTGCACAATATTGCCTGTTTCAGCTTGACATTCCATATAATTTCCATAAATACAGCTAGATTAAAATCGTTACATATAAGGTAAAGGTTCATATGACAGGTCAAAGAGAATGTTAAAATCAGATTTTAAAAAGTATCTGTCGCAAAAAAAAAACAACTGTGCTTCATGGAAAAATTCGGAATACATATCTGAATTTGGAATGAAAAAACGCCTTAGATTCACTAATCAGATTTCTTGTGAAGAAAACTTTGTCGATCAGTGTTATACTTGTCAAGCATATTGGCTAATGTGCAACAATGATGACATTTGTGAAGTTTTTGCTCCTCTGACTTTCATTTACCACCTAGCCAGAACTGACATAATATTAAGAGTATATTGTTGAGTCATCCTGGGGCCTTCACCCAGATTTCTGAATATAAAGCACACTAACACACCATCTCTGCCTTCTTAATCACAGATAGCTGTTAGAACAAAACTTCTTTAGCAGTGCATATTGGCAGGCTTGAATTGTTCATGAAGGGTGAATGGAATAGAGTTTCAGGCTCACCTTGACTTTTAATGGCCAACCAGTGAGGGTGGGGATGTGAGTGCAATTTCAACGGGTTAGAACAGCACGCACGCACTGTGTGGTACCTGTTAAGAGTTAGAGATAGTGATATGTCATAGAGTTCTGTGTGTATATAGTTGTGAGATCTTTTTTAATTAATAATGTCTGGAATGTCGTCTTATCAGCTCGTTATGGTATTTTGCATTTGTTTATTAATTTGAAGTATTTCCTTTCTGATTGTTTCTGGTTATGTAACATGTCAGATCCATAGCGAGTTTAAAGGAAAGGTGAATTGTTGTAGATTGTTTATGTGTTTGCCGATTTTTTCTTTGTTTGTAGTTAGTTTAGCCACAGCAATTTCAGAGAAGTGTTTAGTATGAATTACTGGCTGTTCATTAGGGTGTGTTGGGGAAATTTTTTGAGAGATGTAGTTCGGGGTAACAGAGGAGGTGTTCAAGTAGGAAGTGGTTTTGTGTATTTGTGCTGGTGTATGTGTTTTTTTACCAATATTCTACATAGCGTTTGTTTTAAATTTGGATTTTTTTATATTAACTCTCATTCAACATATGTTTTTGGTTTCTTTTTAACTTTTTGAGTATTTGTGTGAATATCGCTTATTAGTAGTTCCTTTTTAGGATTGCATGAGTGTTTTTTGTGATTATAAAAGCTCTCTTTTCTTGTCACGGTATTTAATACTCTTCTGTTATTCGCATGTTGTTGCTGTTTTTGTATGTTGTTTTTTTGGTGATATCTGTAGTGGATGTTTGGATGTTGTAAATAGTGTTGATTGTATTGAAGCAAGTGTTGAACTTTGAGTGTTGATGGCAGATATTCATATACCTCCTGACCATGGTATTTCATTACGTTACAGTGAGATGAGAGGTTGTTCAATATTTTTTTTTTATACTTCGGGTCACCTTTTATGTAGGTTTGCTTTTGGTGAGGTTTGAATTTATTTTGAGGATGTAGTGAATTGAGCATTGTGGTCACTAAGCCTAGTACACATAGGAGTGATTGTGTGATGTGATGTTTTTTTTGTCTCAAAAGGATTGTCATGGTCTGCAAGTTGTGTTTGAGGAGTGTACCTTTGACTGCCGTTGGTTGGTAGTGTGTAATGTGTATGTTGTTGATGTTATGTCTGCAAAGGATTGGTCTACTTCGTCTCGTATTTGGGGAGTTTTTTGGACTGCTGGTTGGTGTCTCATGACTAGCTGCATCTACAATGTATAAGGAGCGTACTAAGTTTTGTAATTAGTTTGGATTTACTCGTCTTTCATGTAGGATGATGCGACGCTCAGACTCAGTGAATGTGAGCTGAAGTGAAAGATGTCAATGTTTATATGCCACAGATATAATAGAGTAATGAGCCTGTTTTTTTAATTTATTCCAAAAATAATGTCTAAGTTTTTAAAGAATTTGAAGATTTCCATCTGGTGCTTCGATAAGATGCTTAGGAGGAAGATGTTCAGTTTACTTTTGGAATTTCTGCAATTGAACATTCATGTCTGAGTCCATGTTATTTGTTTGAATTCATTTACTTCTTTGAATTCACAGTTGTTGGTCAGATATATGTATTCCTTCCATGCGTATGATGGTGATATTGGTGGTAACAGAAATGTTACCAGTCCTAAGATAAACCTGGTTATTTGTGTCATTTTAATTTGATCTTCCATATACAGTGTTCAGTTATACAGATTGCATTAGTATTGTTTATGATGTGATATGTTTCGCATGATTTCATTTCATGTATTTTGTTTTTTTTAAGGATCGTAATGTTGATGTAGGTATTTAAAGATGCTGTGTGTAATTTCAAGATTCTAACCTCACTATAATTTAGTGAGTTGTAAAGGAGAATTGGTGATTAACGTGTTAAAATAAATGTAAATTTATTTTTATTGATTGGTTTCTGTTACTTGACAGTCTTAGGTCGAATTTATCGTGGAAGAACTTCATAGCTGAGTAATTGTTTCTTAACTTTTTGTGATGACGATCTGGAAACATAAACAAGTCTTTTCAATAGAGAATATAGAGGAATCTCGTCAGGTACGTTCCCCGCATAGTTCATTTTTTCCCGCCTTAGTAAACGATTCATTATGTTTCAAGTCCCTGTCCAAACTGCATTAGAATTATCGTTTACGGCGGTTAATAATCCCACCTTTAGCAGGATCGTTTTAAAGTTCGTAATAGGTTAAATTTTGCTTCGCAGAAACGCGTTTCCAGTGGCACCAACTTCGTTGTTTCCGTGGTATTTTTGGTACTACTTTCACTTTGTGTGTTCACTCCGCACCATATATATTTCCTTTTTTCTGTTTCGGTCATGTTTCAGCAAAAGCGTTGCGTTGACTTATTCGGTTAAGTATAACGTCCTGCGTAAGCTGTCGGTGTTTGCGCTTTTCCACCTGTTACTTATAGACCTCGCGCGTCGTAGTGTTAACACATCTTATGCAGCCCGACACACGAGCGTTCTTTTTGGCGACGTGTGTTGTGTCTACATTGTTCAAGCAAGGGCGCAAGCACGATAACGCTCGTTTTGTCAACGCGCGACCGCAAGTTCTGCAAACACGTACGTCACCTAGAGTTGCTCCGAGTGTGATTTTCCATAAGATAGTGCTAATTTTAACGACGCGCGTGGCGTCTCGTGTGCACAGATCCAGCGAACTGGTCATCAGCCGTAGGTAATCCTCGTCAACGCACCCGCATTACTTTTTACTTTTTTTAGTAAGTATTGAACGTTATCCATTGAATATTTGCATGACACTTACATATAGTACGTTTTCTGAATTAATGTGTTTTGCGAGGGAATATCTGTGGAAAGTAAGTTATAAAGTGCTCGAGGTTTTTTTGATTAGCATTATATTCAAACTTACCAACGTTAAGCCGGATGTTCGGGAAAACAACGAGAAATTCAATATATTAAGTGTAAAGACAAATTTCATTTGATTTTATTGAAATTGTGTGGTGTCGTTTTTACTGTTATATTTTTCATTTGACACAATGACTGTTTTGAATTATGGATGTTGCATGTGCTGCTTGGGGACGTTTACTGTCAAACATTTACAACGCAGCAATTTTTTAGCAACCTGAAATATTCATAAACAATGATGAAGATCAACACTTAGTTTATGTTTAATATTTCATCATTTGTGCTCTCCTATTGTTTTGTCCTACCTTTTCTTGTTAATAAGGGTTTCTTTGTGTTTTAGAAGCTTTTCCTTTAAATTCTTTGAACACTTTAAAAAAACTTATAACTTTGTGTTGTCTGCATTTAGTAGAGAATAATTATTTATGAACATGAAAAACTTTTGTATCATTCAGTCAAAAGAATCTCTTCCTGTCAAAAAGAAAACACCATTTGATTTCAATCGTTTTGGGGCCGAGGCATAAAGAATCCAAATATTGTTCTATTTTTTTTGGATTGAAGAAAGTTCCACGTGGGTTAAATAATATTAACTTCACCTATTGTGTTTTTTTTTGTTTTTTCTTTTTTTTTTTTCTTAATAATCATTTATTGGCGAAATTTGGGAAATTGGTCAATTCATTTTCAGGTATGTATTGATCTTGTTTACTTGATTGCGTGTTAGTATTTTATCTTCTCTCTAAGTATAATTTGATAGAATTTCTTACACATTGAAAGATATGTTGGCCAGTTTTTTTGCAATAAAAGTTTATTTGTGGCAAATTTTATTGTACAATAAACAGGTAAATTTATGTATTTACCTTTTTACACTGAACATTATTTTTATTTACAAAAGTAAGGGAGTTACAATTCTTAGTTTTGATTTGAATTTTATCAAACTCATTTGTAAATTTATGTTAATTTTCAATTCTGATCCTCCAAATTTCTGCGCAAAGGCATGGTGGGATGTAGATCTTCCAGCTCATTTTTAAATACTCACCTTCTCTGATACCACAGTAATGAAAGTAGAAATGTTTCTTCTTAATGAAATTCTTGTTCTTCTTTTTCTCTTTCAAAGTAGATCATTGTCTATGAGTTTATTATAACTGAATTTTTTTGAAAAGTTTGCCGATGTTAACTTTTTGTTTTTTGAAGGCATTTGGAATGTTCATTTATGTTACAACTTCGATATTGAGGGTAGTTAGATTTTAGTGAAGAGCTTTGTTGAAATGATTCAAGTTTTGGAACTCAGCATAGGAAAATGTTTGTGCATTCAATTGTTTTTATATTTATTATATAATGATTTAAATATATGTGAGAGAATATGATGCTGTTGAAAGGACTTCTTAGTTTCTACAAGAAACATTAGAACGATTTTTATAACTGAGGTTAAGGTTAAAAAATGCATAGGCAAACAAGAACTGTTTATTGTGTTGCGCTCATTTTTGTGTTATATAAATATCTTAGTAAATTATAAACAAGTCTGCTCAACTACTATCTTCGTGAACTATACTTAATTGATTTCTTAATACTAGGTAATAGGTTGACCCTTGTTAATTTGTCAAAGATAGCTCTGAGAACTTTTTAATTTTTTTTACACTAAATACGATATATCTTTTGTATTTTAATATTATCTCGTTTTCTATATTCTCTGTTGTTATTATCAGTTGATTTGAAAGTTTTTATATTCATGGTTATAGTGCAATGTTAATACAAATCACACAGCACAACTTTAACAATGCACATTATAAAACAATCCCTGGTTTTTTTTCAAAAGAGATATTACTGATTCAAATGAGCATTCTTACTTTTCATGGCTTTTCCAACCTCACAAGCCCGGTTTAGCCAATGAATTGCCCATAGGCACGCCATGCTTGGGAAGGTGAGTTGGAATTCAGCTTTTGTTCTATGATTAACAATATCTAAACGCTATGAAACATTACTTGTTTTTTTTTTTGCTAGTCTTTCATTGAGTTGGAACATAAGTGTTTGTAATCTTTTATTGGTTGTTTTGTTTTAATCTATTTACTTTCCACATTTTAATATACTTGGTGTTATTTTCACCGTTTCTTTTTATAGGTGTGCTTTTGAGGAGATCCAGGCAGCTCTTGGTTACATTTTCGTATGTCATGGCTGATAGCAAATGCAGCATACAAAGTAATTTAGAAGCTGTTCTTAATTAAACAGATTCATCTAAAGTCTTCTGGCATAATCGCAATAAATATTGTAGTATGTTTAAGACAGATAGTTATATAATTTAAGAGCAATTTTTGGAAAAGAAAGTGAATAGTTCTCCTTAGAGCTCCTTTGAGAGAGATTGGCGTTTATTTTAACTGTTTCATAAAATTCACTCTTTATCCCACATTATTGCACACTGAACTGCATCTATAAGTGAGTAATTTCTCTAAACAAGTCCCACAAAGATGTGAAAATGCTTCTGTGCAAGTCTGAGGGTCTTTAGATCAAATGGAATTACAAGAACTGAATATTTATACTCTAAAATATTATGAAAATATTCGCAAAAGTTCAATAATACAATGTGTGGAAAGAGTGGTTAATTTTCGCTTTGTTGTAACTTTCAGAAAATAACTTTTTTAATCACTAGAGCTTTATTCAATCGTAGTTAATATGTGGTTAATGTTAATACTATTATTAGTAAATAATTACTTCTATATTGTTTGTGTACGTCCGAAGCAATAGTTTCTAGTTTTTAATACTGGCCACTTTCTGTTGATATTGTTGATTTGATAATTGAACTATGTGTTAAATTTAAAAAAGTTGGAGCTGTGGAAGGCTATAGGTTGCAAATTTACAATAATGGTAAATGTATGTCACAGTTTTGCACATATGTTTATTATTTACATTTTCCCATTAACGAATAAGTGGCTGAAATAGTAAATGCAGTACAAGTAGCTAGAAATATTTCAAATTGAATTATTGTAAATAGTTTAACTTGCCCCTAGTTCATTACCTTGCTTTTATAGTTCCGTTTTTAAACTAGTGAACGTTCTTGCACTTATCTGTTCACTAAGAACATTAGAAGCAATCCGTAATAACAAGATATGGTTGTCAAATGTGTGCATGAGTTTTGCTGTTCTTACTTGTTTGCGTATCATCGAGACTACTATAAGTAATAGGATCTGTTCGTCCTTGCATTCACGTAGAGGGCGCTTTGTTGTCTTACATGCATATTTTGCATATATTTGGGAGTATATTTAATCTTCATTAGATTTCCCACTTCATTGATTAGTTTGGTGACGAGTTCCAAATTCTCTGATTCCCATTTTGGAGGAATTTATTGAGATATAAATATATATAAGTTTAGAAGGAATTGAATGTGAGACTATGTGTCAGAAATTGTTAAACTCGTAAAGCTTAAAACTCACATTACTTAATTAGAATACTCATCGAGGGAAAGCACTTCACGTTCATTCATGATGATTTTGGTCTTGTGGGGATGCGCAATTGAAAGCGTGATGCAATATTTTGACATTGTTCTGTGGTCCTTCCCAGATACTTCGACTCACTCGCGCTCCTTGTATGCTTTCTATGTGATTGAATGGTGTGGCATCGGAATTATTCATGTTCGTTAGAGTACCAAAATTATCTCAGGTATGCTTTCACAAGTGCTAGGTGATACTTGTTTGCTGTATGTATGTAATCAGAAATCATAATTTCTCTCTGACATTACAACTACTTATTGTATTTAAATTTTATTTCTTATATCAGTCTCGACAGTCCTTATCTATTGTGATATGAGATGTTTTCCATTGCACAGTTGCATGGATTTTTTTTGCAGTCACTCATGTGGTAGTTTTATTGGTATTAAAGTTAGTTGCTTTTTTGCCTGAGTTTAGACATTCTATCTAAAGATGTTTTTAATTAGATATTTCTGTAGACGAGTTCTCTTCAGATCTATGGTGGGCAAACAGCCTTATATTACACCTTGTGTAGATTAAAATGCTGAAAAAAATTCATATGATAAGTATTGGTACATTAGTACTTCAGAGACCGTAGTAGAAATATACCGTACCGCTTATCTATGGTATTGTTTTTATGTGAAATCTTAACTTAACCTTTTTCCAGGCAACGCTGGGTCCTTTGGACTCGAGAAGCAAGATATTAGTTATTTTACGTCATTTTAGAACCTTTGTTGCCTCCTTGTTATAACTCACTGGTTCCTTAATATTTTATGAAGAGCTTACTGAAATAATGATTAAAAAAATTGATTGTTGCAACTCCAGTTAGACAAGTCAGGTCATTGTGCCAAGTTCATAGTCGTGCAATATTTGCATTTTATCTTTGTTTCACCTATTTTGACAAAGTTTTGTGCAAGGTATGATAAATTCTAGGCCTGTGGCTTATTTACCTCAAAAAATGATTCTGAAAAATAAAGCTTCTAATTTTACAGTAGTTAAAGCTAGTACAGGTAATCAGGAAAGTACAGTTTTCAACTTGGGTGCTAGCCACTTGCATGTGGCCTAACTTATTTCGGTAAATATGAAAAATTCTCAAAGTAAATATAGATTGTCATGAAGTATACAGTTCCTTTTAATGATTCAAAGATTGGCTGAGGTTTATTTGTAGCTTTTTGACATTAGATTTGGTTCTGTTGAATAATTTTTCCTATTATGGTGTAATTTCTTAATGTCTGGTACGTGGTAATGAGAGTGGTTTGTGAGAGTAAATGCTTTACGTAACTCATACATGACCCTATCTCGGCAAAAGACTCAGCAGTTTGGCTCATTTACATTTTTTATTACACACGAATGTGTGTGAGTGTGTGTGTGTGTGTCTCTCATGCTCACTCTCTCTGCTTCGCTCGTTCTTTCTCTCTCTTTTCTCTCTTTCTCCTCTCTTTCTCTCTCTCTCATCTCTTTCTCTCTCTCTATCTCTCTTTTCTCTCTCTCCATCTCTCATCTCTTTTCTCATATCTCTCTTTCTCTATCTCTCCTCTCTTTTCTCTCTCTTTTTCTCTATCTCTCTTTCTAATCTCTCTCATCTTTCCTCTATTTCTCTCTTCTCTCTCTCTCTCTCTCTCTCTCTCTCTCTTCGTCTCTCTCTCCTCTCTCACACAACTAAGACGCGCGCGCGCGCGGATATAATTCATTTTACGGGGAGGCAGATATATCAACATCCCGTTTATTATAGAGCCTATATTTGTTCGTTGAACAGTTGTGATGAAAGTGGCGTTGCTTCCTTCATTTCTGTTTCAATGATCAATGCAAAAATTATCTGCTTTGCTAAATCAGAACACTTTAAAAAGCATTATGGACGATTTTAATTAAACCAGTGGTCATTAAACGTCGATCATGTTCTGAAAGTTTTTTTTTTTTTTACTTTTTTATAATTTTTATCAAATTTTAAGTGTTTTTTAGGGTAAAGTGTGTTTCCCACTTACCTGGAAACAAAAAGCATTCCAACAGCAAAGCAAATGGGAAGATGTTAACTAAAATTCATGCTCACCTTTCCAAAGTTCCAATCAGGAGATGGAAGGGCAGTTTTTTGTGTTTTTGGGCCGTTTCAAAACAATTCAACATAAACTATCAATATTTGTATCATATTTTTAAAAAAATCATGGTTTGCAGAAAAAATACAATCAAAATGAATGGCAATTTAATGGTATGAAACATGATTCTCTCTTGGAAGATATTACCACCTACTTAACAGTGGAATTGCTTCTCATGGTTGATTATTTCAGGTCGTCGTAGGCCAAGAAAATAATTTTTAAAATATGTATAAAAAGTAATATAGATGGATTGGGATATCCATCATATTAATGTAATATTGTTAGAGTATGAATGGTAAGTTTTTTTGTGACTAGATCCTCACTAATTGTATTTTTTAAATACTGCTTTTCATGATAAGATCACTTTAACAATAAAATATTCAACAGAAGGTTAATGAAATGTATCAATTAGTACTGGTGTATAATTATAACAAATTAACTCTATCTGTTGTTCAAATTGAAGATGGTTTTGTACTCGCGAGAACTGAAATGGAGAGAGCATTATTTCGCAGATTTATCATGAATACATGAATGGATGTGTGTGATTTGAAAAATTTATAAGAGATAATTGATTTTGTACTTATGTTCTTGGTATTCATTTCCACTCCTTTTGCCTTGAAATTTTCTCCTGATGCACTTCGCCTTGCAACTTGAGATGGAAACATGTATCGCCATTGAAATCCTGTCTTAATCTCATCACTCTTGAACATTTTACCGTTTGCCATTTAATTTAACTGCAGTTGGCAGGGCAACCAAGAGAAGGGTACCTCCCCCCGGGCCATCTGTTAAAAACGTTTGGGTGTCCCAACCAGTTCAGAAACACTAAAAGTTCTTAATAAGTTGAACCCAAAAGCGACATACTGGTTCACAGAGCAACAAGAATCGTTTGAAAGGGTGGGTGTGGTGCTTCCAAAAGTGGTCCAATATAAATATCCTCTCGTCTTAATATAGAATTTATTAATATTCATAGTGGCAATCGCTGAATCTTTTTTCATGGGTGTAGGTGACAGTAGCCTGATTGTTTCTTCTGAGTAAGCTTTTTGTAAATGCATTAGTGGATTGATTCATCTTCTCAGCGTTTCGTGTATCTCTCGTCATCTCTCTTCTTTCTCTCATTGTACTTTTCTCCGTTTTCTCTCACCTCTCTTTCCTACTCTGCTTCTCTTTCTCTTCTCTCTCTTTCTTCTCTCTCTCGTTTTCGGTCTCCGTCTCTTGTCGTCATTCACTCTCTCCTCTCTTTCTCCTCTCTTATCTCTATTCTCATCGTTCTCTCGGTCTTTCTCTCTGGGAATCGCTGCGGTCTTGTTCTCTCTCCCGGTCTCCTCTCTCTCTCTCTCCAGGTCTTTGCTGGCATCGGACGTGAGCAAGTGCTTTCTCTCACCATTCGTCATCTTCTCCGTCTTAACGCGTCTGCTTTCCTCTCTCTCCCGTGTGTGTCTCTCTTCCTTTCTCTCTCAATCTTTTCTGCACTCTCTCTCTTTTCTTCTATTTTTTCTCGTATCTCTACATACCCTTTCTCATCTTCCTGGAAGTCTCTCTCTCTATCGGGTCTCTCTCCTTCCGTCTCCCGTCTCTTCGTCGCTCGCTCTCGATATCTCCTCTCTCTTCTACATCTGCAGATTCTCTCAGCGGTCTCTAAACTTCGTCTCTGTAGACGAAAGCAAGCCCCAGAATCGAGGATGCGCTCAGTGACTCTCCTCTAGCTCGTCGTGACCTCGACGCCTGCTACGCTCTGCCCTGTCTGTCGTTCGTCGCGTCGTCGATCAAGAACACTCAACACGCGGTAGGACGGCGGGGGGGGTGGTCGTCTGCGCGTCATTTAATCTTCTCATCTTCTAAAATAAACATTTAATTAAGGAATGTGTTTCTGTGACACTTGAACAATAGATGACATGTTTTGACCGGGGTAGGGAGGTGCAATTAACTGTAACTAGACTTAGGAAAGGCTTTTATAAAAATGGAATTGATCATAAACATAAGAGTTGTTTAATGTATAGGTTTGGATCATTTACATTGAGTTAAATAATAGTTGAATTCTAAATGGATTATTTTAATCTTTTAATATCCCCATTGCTGTAGTGAAATTGTCAGAAGTGATAGGAAGAGGGTGGAGATAGAGTATAAAGTGATCAATAATGGCAAGTGACAAGTTGGATGTTTATGGAAGTGATTCTATGATCTTTTACTAGGTAGGATAGCATTTATATAGTGACTTATTTTGCTGTCTATGAATGAAAGAGATTATATTTGTCCTTAATTTGGGGTATCGGGATGTGCTTATGGGAATTGCAGGGAGCCACATACGAGTATGCGAGGTGGTCCAGTCCGCTCTGGGGTGGTCATGAAGTGTGTCGAAGTCCATTCCTATGTTCAGGGGGCCAATGACCCTCGAGAAAGGGTGATTCGAGCTGAGTATTATATATGGGCTTACAGAATGGTTGTCGAGACTTTGTGATTTGATTCCGACCTGTTCAATATTGCAGCGCTG
Source organism: Gryllus bimaculatus (assembly GCA_017312745.1). Taxonomy (NCBI): domain Eukaryota; kingdom Metazoa; phylum Arthropoda; class Insecta; order Orthoptera; family Gryllidae; genus Gryllus; species Gryllus bimaculatus. The sequence continues at coordinate 254,737 of BOPP01000416.1, forward strand.
ATATCATAGCTTCGGAGCTGATCTTCAATATTCATTGACGCTGAAGTTACCGTCTTCTTTTTTCCGCCATGGTAGCCCATATGGATCTTGGGCAGAAGGTGTTTCAACATTTTGTGTCAACTCAGAGGGAGTGTGCTTTATTATCTTATCTTTTCTAAAGTATAATATTGGTCAATTTTTTCTTCAAACTTTTTTGACAAGTCGTATCAAATTTTTTTTTCGCTATAATTTATGGGGTCAATTTGGACGCTTTTTTAAAATTTACTGATGGTATGTCAGTCGCTTTTTTCATCTTATCATTCTTATATCATTTTGCAGCAAAAATGAAAAATGCAATATATGCCTTTTGGTGCTAAACTTTGTACGAAGGTAAATATAAACTTAAGTGACTTACTCTACAGAACTTAAAATAAAAAAAATTTAAATGGTGTGTTAAATCAAATATCCACGCATATAGGTGCTTAAGTGAACAGCTTTTAATTTATATCTTATGACATTTTGTTTGGGAAACGAAACAGGACAGGTCTACTTAATATGTGAGGTGTGTGTTTGGTTTCTTTTTTTTTATTAAGTCTTTTAGCACTTCATTACTTGTGCCAAATTTGCTATCATTATAATTAGGTCATTATATAGAAAATTATTCCCATTATATTTAACTATTTTTTAGTTAATTTGGATACAATAAGGTAACTCTATAATCAATTGATTGTGATTGTTTACCTGTCTCGAGTTAAGTAGTGGGAAAAGCAACCAGTGTTTCACTTGACAAACTGCTATTTGTCCTTTTTTTCACAATGCGTCCACTAGCCGATGTTCATTAATGAGACATGACTGATTAGTTAGAATGATACATATATTGGGGACATTTGTTATTTCTCAGTTTCTATTATCCAAGTGTGATTTGTTTGGCGTTGTGGTTCCTATATAAGCAATTTCTCTGAAAGTAGCTGATTTATTTTTTCGTATGAATCTTTGCAAATTTCTTGGTAGGGATTTGCAGAATTTCACAAAAGTATTTGTGGATTGAATGCACTTATAAGATATTTTATATCTATTATTCTATGTCTCTTTTTCAAGAAATATTTTATTTTCCTTATATCAATAGGAGATTACTATCTTTTACCTCTTGATTTATAATAGTTGGCTGAATATTATATGACATACCCCTAATTTTCAAGATAAGGCTTTCCTCACGAATTTTTTATAACTTTTTAGTTTAGTTCTTAAACTATTAAGTCGAAAATAAAAATTGCAGAATTGTCTTTTTTTTTGAATGGATATTGTTATAAACTTGTTACTCAATTGCATCTTTATTTTTCTGCTCCTTAAAATTTCATCACAATAATCCCAATGATTTTGCAGTACCCCCCGCCCATGTGCTTCTTTCATTTTGGTCTCTTCATCAACTTCTTCACAATTGCACAGTTCCGACTTCTATTTTTAGGTCCTCTCGTGCACGAAATTTTTGTGGTACTTAAAGTTTTGCATTTTTAATCCTTCATGCATGGCTGATGCGGCCCGTATTGAGAATGTCTTTTGATGTTCATAAACTTCCTGTCTGCTGGTTTGTTCAGGCTTCTAATGTTTTATTAACAGATCTTTGCACCATGTCTTTGTCAGAGTCGTTCATCTTAAAAATGTTCTTGGGTTGGATCGAGGGTTGTGGCATTGAAAACTCGGTAAACATCCATTTCCAAAGGGTAGACGTAGGATATAAAGTAGACAAGTTTTCAAAACAGTTTGGAAAGAGTGTTTGTTTACAAATATGTTTTTTAATGAATATACATCGAAAATGTAATCTAGGTAATGACTGAAATTTAATTACTGGACTGTTGTGAAATTTTCATTGGTCTTTGCCAGTTATGTGTTATGTTATACATTTAATGAGTTTTTGGCATAGATAAGGCATGTAAAAACGATGAATCTTCTAGCGCGCACTAGGCTTGATATTTATTTTATTACACAGAAGTAACAAGTAGAATTATAAATTTTATAAGTACAAAATTGCAAAAGAATTACCGTATTTACCGAATAATAAGACCTGTTTTTTACACCTGATTGGGGGGGAAAGATGCTTCAATGACCAAGACGGACCTCTTTTATAGTCTTGATGGATGTTTCCTGCGTACATAATGAAATTTTAAAGAAAAATCACATCTATTTTGATTACGTACGATGTTTAACTATTATTATTTAAATTTTTTTTGTGCTATGATTAATATTTTTAAATACAGTACATGTTATTAAACACTTAAAATTTTACCTACGATCACTTCATCATATCTATCATCTCTCCATTTAATCATCTTCACCTTGTTTTCAAGACCATCAAACAAAAATTACGTCACTGCTCTCAGTCTCTGTCTACTATTCTCAAGATATGTCCATAAGTAACAATCTTCTGTGGCATGCTCAGATGGTTACTTGTGATATTGGTATGTTTTTACCATTTTTGCTAGTTAGTTAAGAATGTTTTTTTCCACGTGACATGTCTAGTTTTCTGTTGTACCATTTGAAGGTGTTTTTTTTATGTCAGGAGTTATGTGGTCTAGTTCCCTGTATAAGGCCTCTTCATGATTGTGTTGGTCTTGAGGTTGTGGCTTGAAAGATTTTGTTCAGTCATCATCAAATGGACTTGCAAGCTTGTGAGGTCTAATGCTACTTTGGTTCTGTTACTACTTCTGTGTTTTTTAGAAAGCATTATGAAATACTAACATACTTTCTTTTCAACTTTCTTCTGTATTTAGGTATGGCCTGCCATGAGGAATCAATGGTTATACATGCCTCTGTCTGCAGTAATATGATGGGCTCCCCTGTGGTAATTCTTTAAAAAGGATCCAAGAAATATTTAATGGCTTTCCATATCAGCTGTAGGATTTCAATTTATACGGGCCGGAGTTCATATTCTTCATTTGTTTCCTTCGGTTGATGGGTCCGTGGTCCAATTTGGCTTTCTGGGAAGGGGATGTCCACATTGCGTCCAATTGGATTACCTCCTTAGATTGCCATTTGGTTACCTACGGCCTATTCACCCGGAAGGACATGAATGAATAGAATTTACTTAATAGTCTTTTTCAGTTAATCCACCCTTCAGATTCTATTTACATTTAAAAAATTTATCACTTGGTAGTTGTTTCTTTTGGGCATAATATCTTCTGTTCAAGCAAGATATAAATGGTGGTAGGTTTCTGCATCTGCGCAATACACTTCCCGCAAGACTGTTACAGGTGCTATTTTTTTGTTGGTCCTAGGGATGTTTCTAATGCGATAACAGAATTTACAACCCTCGTTTGGTAGCCACTGTAGTTTGTTAGAAGGCAAGTCGGAAGGTAAGCATTTTCCATAATTACTCAACAAATGGTTTTTGTAGATGTGCAAGTTCTGTGTTAATGTTATCTTTTACGTATGTGTGTTTTGCGAATTTTTTCCTTTCGTAATCTGCAGGCCGTTTTTTTTTGCGGGATAGGGAAGTTTCCTGCGCAGTTGTATCTGAACCCTGTCTCTCATAACCGTTGTGTATGCTACCAAGCTTGGCACTTTCATTTTTTTCGCATGAGGTGGGCTGTCTGGAAATATGTTGGTCTGTGTCTTTCTTCTTTCTTGGCTTTCTAATTGTTTGTTTCATTTTCATGCGAACTGCTTGTTTATATGAGACAAAATGCCTGAAGAATTCGCCCTTGTTACTTCTGTTTTATTTTACGAATTCGTATAACACTTCAATCAAATTATTCAATCTTGATTTTTGTTGGGATGGGGCGCGATACTGTATATAATCTTGTGGTCTTGCACCGAAATGTTCTTGTGGAATTACAAAGTTTTTTCAGGTGTTCCTGGCTTTGCGGTTACTCTCTAACGGCATGTGGGCTCTGTTCGCTGTTGCGCTTTGACCTATTTGTTTGTTTGTTTCAACCAGTTCAGCTTCAGAATGAACTCGCAATTTAAAGTTTGCGTTCTTACTTTTTATAAAACGTCGGGTTCTCTGACATTTATTTTCCCCTGGGTAGTCTTCTTTTATTGACTTCCTCTTCCTCTCACATGTCGTCCATTCGTGCCACCATCTAATTGTAAGCTACACAGCTACACAATCAAACCACCAAGTCACTCGAATCGACTACCCAAACGACACGTAAGTCCTGTACTCAACATATGGCGGATGGCTTGTGACCTACGAGTCTCCTCTTGTTGGCCACTTGGAGGCTTTGTGCTTTATCACATTATGCTGTTGCGAACCACTAACTGCTGCTTAAGAAAAACTTAAATCCTAACCGCTTCATGTGATAGGCTGCGGAAATTATTCGAGCCTATTACTCTTCAAATTATAAACGCACTCCAATAATAATGTAAAAAAAAAAAGAGGAATTTCCTATTAAAAATGACGGGTTTCTTATGGTGAATATAATTTGTATTAATTTTTCAGGAACACATTCTATTGTTGATATTGGCATTTCTTCTTCAATATCGATATATAAATGAACCCCCGAATTTTTAAAAGGAGGGAAAAAACGGGAAAAATCCTCAGTTTATATTCGGGCGTAAATATGGTAGTCTTCCGCTGCACGTGCCTGCAAAACTAACAGAGAAAGTAAATTTGAGTAAAAAAGAAAACTATGCATCTTTTTTAAGTTTTGTTTAGTTTTTTTGAACGACATTCAATCATGCATAAATTCTAGAAAGAATATAAGCGATTTTCTTATATTTTGTGACGTACAATTAAATTCTCTCTTAGCCAGTCACCAATGGCTCCAGTGAAATTGACATGAGGTGCCTGCCTTAATGAGGTCATGTTGACTAGGGACGAAGTTAAATAGAAAAGTAGTCTCAATTTTTTTTTTAGTATATGAAATTGATTTGTGTTCGTTCAAAACTAATAAGTCTTTTTATTTACTTTTTCCTTAATTTTTTAAGATAATTTTATTTGATTATTTTGGGCCAATGTGTTGGCATAAAGCTAAGTGGATATTTTTTGACATTTGGGTTAGAATTTTGGATTTCCTTAATGGTAAATTAATATGTTAGTCGCATATTTTTGGCTGATTTCTTTTTCTTGGTTCATTTTCTTTTCGTGTAATTATAGAGGTGTGTATTATTTTTGCATATTTCGTTAAAATAACGGCCTTAACTCTGAAACATTTATTTTATCCTTCACTCCATAGAATTATTTATTTTGTGAGCATTTATATAGATTGCAAAGCGCTTTCTCACTAGTTTGGTGTGTTTGCTTTGTGTTTTCTTTTTTGTGTCCTCCTTTTTTTTTCCAGTCCTTCTCCTTTCTTTATAATATAAAATATTCTTGCTGGCAAATGTAGGCAAATTTTTGATATTTATTTTTAAACCAGGCAGAAGAAATGCTAGACAAGTAACTTGCAATAAACTACTTTCAGCTAAGTGAATATTACTACATTAGTTGCTTTCTCTCCGTCCACGAAGTATAGAGTACATTTAATTATATTATATTTGCCAAAATTTAATATTTTCATTTTCCAAGTTTCAATTTTTTATCAAAAAAGAAAGCTTCATCCAAGAAAATGAATAATATTGTTTAATTTATTGGCGTTATTAATTGTGAATATTTCAAGAATTTTTTTAGGTCTTCATGCATATTTTTTAAAAACATTGATTTCATTTATTTTTTTAAGGGGGGCATAAACTACTCTATGACATTCTCAGACTCTTAAAGAATTAATTTAGCTAATTGTTGTTGGAAATTAATGGGTTTCTCTTTAATATAGATTAGGATTAGGATAACTTGGTCCTCCTCTGGGTCTAATATTAAAGTTACAACACTTTGGGGCCTTCTCAGCCTGTTCTCTTTGTTGTGACAAAATCAACCTCATCACATCAATTCAAGCAATTAATCTTGTTAGATGAAGTCTAGAAGATGCAAGTTGGGTAGAAAATCTTTAGGATTTTGATGTAGCGGTTAGCATAATTATTACACCGCAATTTGGGGTAGGGTTCAAAGCCGAGATGAGACATGGATTTTTTTAAAGGTGCGAAAAAATTCGCTTTTTTAGGCTTCCTGTCATAGGAGGAAGTAAAGCCGGGCTTGTCCTTGTAGTCTAGATTTTACGTTGCAGTGTAAAAGTGATGTATCCTTCTTGCCCCCCCCCCCTTAAAATGGGTATTTGAAAGGGGGAAAAAAAAAAAATGAACGTGGGCATAATTTGCTTGGAAAAAAAAGTGTTTTAAAATTGCACATTGCTTAGTTTTCTTGCCCAAGAGCCCTGCGTAGTTGGTGAAAGGAGGCGTAGAAAAAATTTGTGTGGATAATAGCGGAAGATGCGAGCCTGATGGCCTGAGTCTCGCCACGTTAAATATAGATAAGGCATTATTCAATATTCTGTGTGTGCTCTGCAAGTCCTTTAACAGATTTGATTCAAATCATCTGAGTTTCTTCACTTTTTCTGCTTCTTCTACTTAATTCAGTATTGCAAAAATAAATTGCTTGAAGGTGATTCGGTATGATAAAGAATGAAACTTATTGATGTGCCTGCCATACCAGATTGACCTGAAAGAGTATTTTAACATACATGTCTTGATGAAGAGAATTATCATCTCCTGACTTAATTTAACTTTTAATTCTATTCTAAAGGTGTGGATGGTAATGGGATTTTTTTGTGTTAATTCTGTCATCTGAAAAATATTCTTCATGGTCACCAGTAGTCCAGCCAACAATACTAGAACACTTGTCCTAGTACATGTTTTTCCTTGTGTAAGAAATTTACCTGGATGAAAACTCTCACTGGGTTCTCATTGCGGAGAGCCTCAGAGTTTCGGGAGGGAAGTCTTTAAGTACAATCCACCAATGTTTAAATGCTTTGGGGTTACTTAATCTTACCCCAAATGTTTAAGCTTTATAAAAAATGGAGAAGGTCAGCAACTCTGGTATGTATATTTTTTCTGCTTTATGGTGTTCAAGAAATTGGGGCAATATACATATTGAGAGATGTCCTATGAGTGGCCTTTTCCCAGTAAGTAAGATTAACAGTTTTCAAAAAATTGTTTCATTAGTTCATTTTTAAGGAATATTTGTGGTCTAAAAATGCTATCTTTTTCAATTGTAGGCATTATTACCTTGGGAATTTTAAATTTTCAAGAACAATAAATCTGTTCAGTAAAGTTCATATTTCCATGTAGGTTTTACAAATTATTCATTTCCTCTAATTAATATGTAATAGAGGTAAAAATTCAAGGATTCACTAAATGTGAATGTAACACATTTTTCTGGTCTAGAGGGAAGCGAAGACTTCCTTTAATAGTAGTTGGTAAAAACGAAATAAAAATCCCTTATTAGATTGAGTCCTTCAGTTCCTCCAAATTAATAGGACATTGTGGAGGTGCCCGTGATGTGTTTTAATTTTTTCTATCATGCAAAAGTTTAACGACAAAAAAAATTATATTGGGGCTCTCAGGCTCTTTTCAAAATTGCTTTGCCAACTGAGAGGCCAAAGTAATGTTGATTAACTACTTTTTTTGCTAGTGGGTTATTTTTTCGTCGGTGGGTCTTTCAAGTTACCTCACATGATACAGAAATTTAAACTGCATTATGAGAATACCAGAATTAAAAATACATGTTACCTGTACATTTAAGAAACAGATGTATTACAGAGATGTTGTTAAATAGTCACTCAGCATATTTGGTGCTTAAAAAAAGCTCCACAGGTATTCAATACTGATGTCATTCACAATTGTATTTTGTCGCTGAGCCTGTGTGAGGATACATGGTAACCTGCAATATTGGCCTGTTTCAGCTTGGACTTTCTCGACATATAATTTCCTTATAATAACAGCTAGATACTCGTTTAAGATAAGGTAAGGAGGTTCTATGACAGGTCAAAGAGCACTGTTAAAATCAGGATTTAAAAGTATCCTGTCGCAAAAAAAGAACAACTGTGTTCATGGAAAAATTCCGGAAATACTTATGAATTTGGGAATGAAAAAACCGCCTTAGATATACACTAAATCAGATTTCTTGTGAAGAACTTTGTCGATTTTGCAGCTGTTAATATTTTACTTGTCACGCATATGGCTAATGTGCAACAATGATGAATTTGTGGAAGTTTTTGGCTCTCTCTGATTTCTTATTTTACCTATTTAGTTCTCTATTAAACTGGGTTGACATAATATATAAGAGTATATCTTATTTGTTGAGGTCATCCTGGGGCCTTCACCAATTTCGCTGAATATAAAGCACACTAACACTCCCATTCTCTGGCCTTCTTAATTCACGTAGAGTATAGCTGTTAGACCAAAACTTCCTTAAGGCAGTGGCAGGTATTCAAGGAGGCTTGAATTGTTCATTTTCGTGGTTGAGTGGTGAATTTGGAATAGAGTTTCAGGGGCTCATTACGTTTGTTGCTTTTAATGGCTTATATTTCCAGTTTGACGGTGGGTGTATGTGTTTTTTTGTCTTTATTTGCGGAAATCTAGACTCCTGCCTTTCGCTTTATTTAGTGGCTTCTTTAGTGTTTCTCTCGCATAGACCCTACTTATTGTTTTGAAAGTATGGTTTCAATCACAAATTCTTTATAATTAACAGATTTTTTATAATTCTTAGAATAAGATGGTTTTCAAGACTTTCTTTTGGTTCATTTATTATTTTATGTGCAAGGAGTGTTGATAGTGTGTTACATATGAAGATATTTGAGTGATAGGTCGAGGTTCGCGTACTCAGAGTCATGTGGGTGATGTCTGGGCTGTCCGTTGTGCGCTGCGTCGATATGGCTGAGTGTTACCTTGTTCTTTGACGGTTTTTTTCGATTATTCCGATTGTTTTGTTTTTCTCGTTGAGTCTTCCTCAGGTTTGGCTGGTATGAATTTTTTGATCTTTTTTATTTTTATTTTCTTTTTGTTCGGTCATACAGCGCGCTGAGGAAGACCGACGACAGGAATGGTCCGAAACGTTTGTCGGCAATCGCCTTCGACGCCGG
>BOPP01000416.1:263691-282334 GCA_017312745.1 Gryllus bimaculatus
CGTCACCCGGACAGCCCAGATCACCCAATGAAGATATGAATTTGTTCTAAGGAATGTCATATGACGGAGTTGCTTTAAATGAATTTCTTGGATAATCTGTTAACCAAGTATGATGAATTCATTCATTCTCTTAAAATCTACTTTGACATTGTGTGTTAATGTTGAAAGTGCAAAATGGATGCTTGGTTTTCTTCATTTCTGAAAAAAAAAAGTATAGTCTAGTGCTCTTGTTTATTTTATCTTTCGGTTCATCTTATTCTAGTGCATATACCTCATCTTCTGCTTTGTAAGATAGTGATGATTTTCTCTCTCTAAAATGTGTTATATTTACATTTCCTTTTTCCTTACGTAATGATATTTTCTTTCTTCCTTTTTATAATAATAAGGGAATGTAAGAAACATTTCAAATTTTTTTTAATGGTTTAGATGGAAAATTTTGTTTAGATATAAGAGTCATGTTTTCTTTCCTTTTAGACCAATAAATAAATAGATGCCCAATATTACTCCTTCATCTTGGCTTTATATTTCTTTTCATTTGCTATTTAACATCCCTTACCAACCATTAAGAATGTATTGCATTTAGTTTCTAATCTAATTTTAGACTAATTTGAGTCAAAAACAAAGGAAGACAGAAGGAAGAGTTTTTGCTCTTGTCTTGGTTACATTTAATTTTGAATTAAAAATGTTTGTGATTGTATAGCAAACTATCTAGTTAGTTTTATTGGCTCCTTGATTAGGAAATTAATTGAATATATATTTCATTTTAGCAAGATACAATATTTAATTTTCCTGTTCAGTTCCAAGTGTATTTCTAATGCTTGCTTTATCAAACCCTATTCCTATTTACAGGTTATTATGTCGGGCAACAATTTGACCAAGACGGTCTACATTCCAACAGCACTAAAGAAATCGGAAAGTTCTCCTCCTGCTTCTGCTCCACCTGTAATTTCAACACCACCCGTTCAAGAAAATAGTAAAGCTATCGTAAGTACTTTGAATTATGTTTATTTGTTCCATAATAAAATTCTATCTTCTAAACATCATTCTAATACTCTTTTTTTAAGGCCGCTGTGATAAAAAAATCACAAGAGATGTTAGCTGCAAAAGAAACATTGAAGAAGAAGCAGGAAGAGAAAAGGAAGGTGACTATTTCTTTATGTCTAATATCTCTTAGGAAAAAATTTGAAATTTTTGTTTTTTTGATAATAACATATTCGTTTTTCTGTTTTAAAGGAGGCTTTGAAACTCACAGCTGATTTGAGAAAAAGAAAACAAGAACTTCTTGATAAGCAACTCAGTCAACAAAAAAAATTAATAGAAAGGTTAGAAAAGGGAGGGGTTTCAGGGGACCAACGTGAAAGTCTAATGTCTACTATAAAAACTTTACAGGTAAGAGAAGAAATTTCTGTATATGAATGTATCTAACAGCTGTATTATTAGGAGAACGAATTTTAATGGAATGACATTTTTTTCTTTCTTTTCACTTAAGGACAATGCTGTTTAATATAGAAATGCATTTTATGTTATGACAAAACAAAATGACCCGTTTTTAAATGTCATGTTTTTTGCATTTTTCGTCGTTTTTGAATAAGTCATTATTTATCTTATGACATTTTCAATAAATTTTTCCTTGATTTCATTGATTTTAATATCATTTTAATGGTTGCTACTTCAAACAATCTTTATGAGCTGCAACAAATGTTCACCAGAGAATTTCTTAGTTGCCTATTTGATTTCTTTGCTCATATATTGTAGTGTCAGCCGTTGTGAGTACTATCAAATCTAAGGTTCCTGTGACGCCTATTGGCGCCATTGTCAGTTCTGCTAATTTCGCGATAAAGAAACACAGATATTTTCATTTAAAGAACAGTCCAAACCAAAAGTTTGCAAGCTTAGTTCACTCGAACAAAAGGAAAAACCCTTGATTACATCAGTAACGTATCCAACAACTTGAGTTGTTCATCTGAAGTGGTTTTGATCGATTTTTTTATGTCATTTTTCTTCAGTTTCTTGGTTTCTAGAGCATTTTTAAAGCATTATTACTATTTTTGGCAATGTTTTAGGTCATCAAAATCCGCCCCTACTTAATATTATTTAAAGTAGGGTGAAGGTGGCATGACTAGCGGCATGCTTCAGCTGGATATTATTTTACCTAATATTTATTGTTTATAAAGCCAATAAATACTCGTTCTTATTTGGAAAGGAGGTTGAATGGACCTTAGAAATGCACTATGGGATGAAAGTGCGCTGTCCTTGGCCAAAAGTTATAACTCAGTTATTTGAATAGCAAATTACCTAAAATGTGGTACACATATAGAATTAAAGAAGATAATAAATTGATTGTATTACCTGTTGCATACTTTCAAAATGGTGGCTCACATATACGTACTGTCTTGAGGTGGGAAAAGAAAGAAATAAAAAATTTGCATGAAAACTTTTCCTGCAAAATTATTAATCTGTATTTTCATTTAACAAGATTTTGTATTGTTGTGAAACGAATTTACATCATTCATATTATTACTATTAAGTATTGTTCATTCTAATCACTAGAAAGAATCTATTCCATAGCATCTTCAACAGATACTTCTCTGATACTGAAGCTTCTTCTCCCAGGCATCCAAGTGGGAGAATACCACAATAAAACTTCACTCCTATGTTTTTCAGGGGACTGAAGGGAAAAAATGTATAAGTGAGAGAAACATAACTGAAATTGATTATTAGCAACAACAAAAAAACTCGGTAAAAACCCAATAACAGTTTTCCCAGCAATATCTACTTTTTTACTGACACTCTTCCTAACTTTTCAAATTTTTATGTTATCTGATATTGAAAGGGGTTGCCTATTCCAACCACTCTTTTTCATTTAATACTGCGGTTGCACAGCCAGATAGAAAATAACTACACTTTGATTTAAACTCAGAGCCATACTGGTTATTTTGGAAAAAACATCAATAGCCAAAGGTTATCATGAAAGAAGTCTCCCCTTAGGTAGAGGTAGCGGACATGCAATGGGGATCTTCCTGATGACCTTGTATGACCCAATTTCACTGCGGAAATGAAAGACAAGTCCTGCGTGGGCTACAACTGGCGGCAGCAACCCAAGTTTGACCAATTTCACGATAACTAAAGACTGAGATATCCTGCTAAAGAACTGTTCAAACCAAAAATTTGCAAGCCAATTTTTGTTTCAATTATTGAAACGACTAATTTCGAAAGCCAAATTTTGCTAATGTTTTTGTTGGGATTTTTTTTAACCGGATTCACAAGACATAATATCCTTTCTAACAACAAACTTTTTGGAAAATTGTAGTAATTTAGTACATTTTGTATATTGAGTTAAAATTTTTCCTTGTAAAATGAGTTAAATGAAAGGTACTGAAGCTCAGTTCATAGGGCTACAAAATACAGAATTGAATGGCACTGAGGTTTCGTATACCATCTGAATTCTGCATTTGTCATAAACATTTTTTTCTTAAATAATATCTTTAAAATAGGTAAATGAAAACAAGTTGATAATTAAAAAAAATAAATTTTATGAAATAAAACTATGAATCTTGCAAATGTGTCCTATAAATCGCCCAATGTGCAATTTTCAGGCAGCACATTACCCCAAACGTGCGCTTTCGCACAGCAACCCACTAAACGTGCAATTTCGTGCGAAATAAAAAGGGTACTAAAATAACATCTGTCTCACGATTCAATTTTCTGTCAATGTTTCATCCAATTTCAAGTTAGCAAAGAATAGATTTATTTGCAGGGGATTCTTGTCTTTAGTGGTGATGAAGGATTACTGAGAACATAAAGACATAGTATATTCTCAAACTAGAGGGAAGGAGCTTTTTCTTTTTCATTCTCTCTGCTACAACTTTCTATTTTATTTTATTATTTTGTAATAAACTGATGTTCTTTTGATACTTTTTCAGGAAAGTATTGAGAAAATACGGAAAGATTTATCTGTATCGGTTTCTCAAAGTGGAGCATCTCCAATGTCTGCCATAAAACCTGGTTCTTTGGCAAAGAAGAGTAAGGAAGAGGTTGGTATGGGGTTAACTTTGTTGATGTAATCAGCTAAAAGAAAGCTTGCAGGAAAGGAAGAAACTTTACGTGTGTTAAATTAAACACATTCAGTGCTTTGTAAACAGTCTGGTATGTGCCAGACGCAAGGACACATTTGGCCAAAGATATTTTGTCAATCCCTTGTTTCCTTGTGCCATGATTTTATAATAATCTTTGTTATTTTGAAAAAAATTCTTAAAACAAAATGTATATAATTTCCAATATTGTTGTTAAAAGTTCTTTCACATTTACTAAGTATTTTAAATGTTTAATTTTTTTATTTTCTTTAATAACTCAATACACAAAATGCATTCACAGCGGATCATGTCACAAATGTCAAAACATAAGTAAGTTAAATATCTGGAAATTCTTCCAATTCTGAAATAGAGAGTGCCAGCTTTATAGCTAGATCTGGCTAGAATTCAAACCAAAATATAAAGAAATAACTTCTTTGTCCTCTTCACTAAAGCTGATAGTGATAAATAGGCAAAGGATGCTGGATAGCATCAATACTGTATTCCACTTACATTGAACATGGCCACAGTATTCACTTGGGTTCCATGCAGAGATGCATACTGATAATACATAAAATATTTTCCATGCTGTTGCTATTATTTTGCACTTTGCTACCAGCTATTGTGTAATTGACATTTTGAGAGCAGCTGTTATTTGATTACTTAATACAAATGTATTTTAAGTTGTGAAATTTATGTATCCAGTTTAATGTATTGCCCTATATATTTTTATTTGCAGGCCCAGCGTGAAATTTTAGATGCAGAACTTGATTTGTTTACCAAACAACAAGAGGGTGGAGACACTTCAGAATTACAAAGAAAAGTTGCTGAACTGAAAATGGAAGCTCATTCACTGGGCCTTCTGCCTGGCAGCAGTACTCACCCAAGAACAACTCGAGGTGCTCTTCATTTACATAGAGGAGCCAGTAGAGGACTATCTAGAATGCCACGGGGAACCACATTCAGAGGAAGGTCTGTTATTGAATTACTTGTGTTGCATGCATCATAATATTATTAATAATAATAACTTATTTATTTCATAAAGTGGGCAACCGCTGTGCATAGAAAGAACTATAAGTATAATAATTATGTTTGTGTAAAAATGTGACTATCACTATTTAAAATCGCACAGTTAACATCTCAAGATTTGCACCATTTGTGATAGAAAAAGCCACCGTCAATTCATATAAATCTCCACTTTTTAATATATATTAATACAAATACTATAACACTACTAAAACGATATTATAATGGTCTAAAATGACAAAAAAATATTTTTAATCACTTTTTCATTTCATATTGATGTAGCATGTGTTTCTGAAACTCATATAACCCCTAAAGAAAAACTGTACTTTAAAAGATTATAAAATGTACAGAAATGATGATAGAATCATGCTTCTGAAGAAGTAGCTACAATGACAAAGAATTCTTTATTTCATCAACAAACTTTTTTTCTATATCTAATATTTCAGAATGTATAGCTTTAGAAATTAAAATAAATAACACTATTTACTCTTTATATTATATCTATAGATTTCTAAACAAACTCTTTCTGCTCAAATTTATAATCTCATTTTTCAATCTTCTACTCCAATTATACTCCTTTACTTCAACAGTAAAAACACTTCCGGAGAAGTATTCATCTACAACAAATATATATTTCAAAATAATTTAGTCATACATGCTCCATTCGAACCAACATTACTCTAATCATAACAATGTCATACCAGATATTTGAAATACTGTGAATAACCCAAATATATTTAATTTAATCATAATTATTTATATACATTTGTTCACTACATTGGGCAAGCTATTTGTGAAATATCTCCAATTTAAAAAAAAAAAATTAAGTATCTTTGTTGCCCAGCTAATACAGTTTTTTATTACTGTTATAACTAATTTTATTTCATTTTTCCCTGCTATGCTCCTTAGCTTTCACAATATTTAACCATGACTATTGTAATTTCACTTTGACTTGTTCTCGTGGCTTTCCACACACACACACACACACACACACTTTTATATGTGGACGTGCAGTTCTGTTTGTTGTCACCTGTTGTTGAATTGATGGCAACTACTACAAACTGAGGGGTTGGATGGAAGAAG
Source organism: Gryllus bimaculatus (assembly GCA_017312745.1). Taxonomy (NCBI): domain Eukaryota; kingdom Metazoa; phylum Arthropoda; class Insecta; order Orthoptera; family Gryllidae; genus Gryllus; species Gryllus bimaculatus. The sequence continues at coordinate 269,871 of BOPP01000416.1, forward strand.
GGTATAATTCAGAAAAAACAGTTTTGAGAATATAAAGAATTTTATTTAGAGAAATACAAGCTGTATTTCTGTTTACAAAATAAAGAATTGTTACATATCCCATGAAAAATCATACGAAGGTTGCCTTTTTATGTTTCGGGATTTGGCAACCCTGGTGTTGCAATCTGGCAACTGACAGCTCTGTCATAAAGTTGGATGTTTTGAGGTTGTACGTACTCAGAATGTTTTGACATACAAGCGCTATTTGTGTTGTGTTGAGTTCACTCCAAGACGAATTTCGCAAAGGTCGTCCAAAATCAGTTGTTGTTCCGAAAACCATTGATGCTGTGCGTGAACTGATATTGCAAAATCGTCATGTGACCTGTCGTGAGATTGAGACAACCTTAGGCATTAGTGGGACCAGCATACATTCAATATTGCATGAACATTTGACTGTCAAAAAAATTTGTTCGCGTTGGATCCCACACAATTTGTCAATCACTCATAAAAAGGTTTGTGTCGATTGGTTGAAAGAAATGATCGCGGTGCTTCGAAACACGTCTATGATATCGAGACAGGTGATGAATCGTGGATTTACGCGTATGAGCCCGGAAGTAAACAGAAGTCGACTGTATGTATCAAGATGAGCAATATCCAACAAAAGTTGTTCGCACACGAAGCACTTCCAAACAGACGGTCGCCTGTTTTTTTCGGAAAAACTGGTCATGTCGCAACCGTACCACTAGAACAACGCAGAACAGTCAATTCTGAGTGGTACACAACGATTTGTTTGCCAGCTGTCTTCCAAGAAATCAGGAAAACCAACCGCCGAAGACGGATCACTCTTCATCACGACAATACGAGCTCTCTCACATCGGCTCAAACAACGGCATTTTTGACTACCCAAAACATCGATTTGATGAGTCATCTGCCGTATAGTTCTGACTTGACACCGAATGAGTTCTTTTTATACCTGTAAGTAAAAAACAAACTGAGAAGTCAACGTTTTTCGGCACCTGAAGGAGCGGTTGCTACATTCAGAATGCATGTTTTGGAGATCCCTCAATCAGAGTGGCAAAAGTGCTTTGACAATTGGTTCAAACGCATGCAAAAGTGTTTAGATCTTCATGGGGAATATTTTGAAAAACAATAAAGTTAATTTTGATGATTAATATTTGTTTTTGTTCTCTAATCCTGAAATATAAAAGGCAACCCTCATATTAGTAACTGATTAAGCTCACAAAATGAAAAAAATGCTCAAACACTTGGATTTACTTTAATGTGAAAATATTGAATTGTGCCCTTTATCCATAGAACAAGCTAATTTTGAAATAAATAAAGGTTTCTTTCTGAGAAAGTGTGCATGTATTTATTAATTTCAGAAATACAGTTTGTAGAGGTTATTTTGAATAGGTTTCACTTTCATATTCATTGCCATTACCTCAACTTTTTATAACAATCGTCACCAATGTTGTGTTAAATATGTTTTAACATAAACGTGCATCTATAGATTGTAGAGTGAGAAATCGTTTAATTTCGTATTTACAAATTTTTCCTGAACTGGTGACGTAGTTTTTCCCACTATTTCAGAATCTTTTCTTCAATTCTTATTTTCTGATGTTTGGAAATATTTTCTTTTGTCTTTTATTTTAATCTTTAACACTACCATAAATACGCATATGAAGATGCATCACTATAATTTTAATGCTGAAACTCGCTCTCATATGATGAAAAATCAGAAAAATTCACTCAATATTCATTCTTCTGTATCCACAGCCATCCTGATGATGTTCTAAACACTGAGAAACAAAATTGTGCATGCTTGTAGAGGCATTATTATTATAAAAAAGCCTTGATGTCGTCCATGGGATGACCTCGACCTCCGCCCTCCTATCGTGGTATATTCTAACAACGGACAAAGGTTTCCATTATTCCCGGAGTGTTCTAAATTATTCGATGATTTCATATGACTCAATAGATGGAACTAAATAACTTTGTGAGTGTGACTTGTCCTAACTGTGCTTTGAATGACACCTACATGCAACTATCTCCAGCTCAGTCCACAAAAATCATACTCGTCTACAAATACACTGTAATGTAATTCCCCTCAATATGGAATCTATTTTACTTTGATTTCTTAATTACAAATTGCAATGCAGAGTAACCATTGAAGTCTTTAACTTCTTGAATATGATGTCATCACATTTAACTGTAAGTTCCTGTTCCTCTATCATTAAATTGTTATCCAATGTCAACCAAAATAATAATCGTACCATTACAACTGCTACATCCGTCCTGGTCAGTTGCTAGCAAGGGACAGAATCTTTCAACATTTCCTCTTGACTATGGGTGCCAACACCATTTCTACACTTCTGCATTAAAAGTTCTCGTGGGCATGCTTTTCAAACAATGAACACCTTTGTATTATTATGGAATACTATATCTTATTGCTCAGTTGTCCTAATGCTATTCCTTGGCTCTAAATGTCCTGTATGCATACAATCATATCAAAATTATCGTGCTTGATGCCTTTTTGCTAGTTCAAATACCATAGGGGTATTCTGGCTTTTCATAATGTAATAATTACAAAAAATCTATATCTATAATTCTTTTAATCTTTACTTCCTGAATTAGATTCTGATCATCTCATTATTAAAATGTTTTAATTCTCACTATTAAAAATTAATTATCCTCTTCATAACATTCATATTGGAATATATATAGTTCTTAAATAAATTCAAATTTTAACCCCAAAAAACTTGAATAATACACAATAAAAAATTATAAAAAAACAGAAAAATGTACTTAAACACTTCAAGATCCTTATAAATATTCCAACACACATTAAACCTTCCATTCATACTCTGTCTCTCCCTGCACATATTTTAAATCTTATTAAATTAAAATTTAATCTAAGACCTTTCTGTCAACAAACTCATCGCCATGACGTTAAAAGAAAAATTAATAAGTTAGCTCAAACCATGAAAGTATCTATAGACCTATAAGAGACAAATTTTGTAATTGTATTGTAACACTACACCCAAATAGCAGACCACTATGGTCAACTATTAAAAATATTATTCCCTTATTCCAGTATTAAACAACAGTTTGATTGCAGAACAACTAGAAAAGTCTTTTACACCCAACGGTGTAATAGATCAGATATTTTTAATGCAGAAATTGAATTTTTAATCTCTTCTTATTCAATCCCTTTAAAAATAAAAATATTTTTCTCCTATGGAAGTTCAAAAAAATCACCCAAAAATGTAATATTTACAAAACTTCAGGATATTATTTTATTTATAACAAAATGATAAAGAACTTAATTTAGAAATTACTAAATTATTTCCTTTCTCTTAACACAAATTTATTTTTAAAGTAACTACTCGTAAACACCAATCAAATTTCTAATTTTATTCTGTACATTTTTTCAAATCCATAATTGAATTCTGTCATCTTCACGTAACATAAGTATTCTTCATCCTGAAAAATTATGTAAAATTGAAAAAGAAATAAACACTATTAATAAAAAAAGAAATATTACTGGCTCCCATGCCAAATATTTAATGAAATATTTACTCACAAGTTCCATTTAGGAACAGGGCTCTTTAAAGCATATTCATTTAATTCACTTAGCAACCGTTCATCTTAATAGAAAAACTGACATAGAGGTAGAAACAATTAGCAAAAATATGAGAATAATAATAAAATATTTATTAGTAAATTAATTAATTGTTATAATTAATAGTTATTGATTAATAACACACCAGATAATCAATCACCTTGTAAAATTCTATTACACTGCCTTCTGAGGGCAGGGCTACTAGTTTCCTTTCCTGAGGCTAGCTGCGCTGAGAAGCTTGTATAATGCCACAGAGCCACTGCCACCAGTATGAGACCTTGATTTCACTGAAGTACATAATATGTATAAAATAGTGCATAATAGCTTCATATTATGACACAAATGTATCACAATCATATTAACCCCATTGTTGCTTACTCACTTCCTTCATTTTGCAACCGTACTTGAACCAAACAGACAAATTAAAACTCTAGAAGGAATGATTTACCGAACGAGTGGTGCTAAAACAGCATGTACTTTCTTGCCCTGAGTAATGTTATTTATACCACAAATTCTCTTCGAATCAACACATGTCATAGTTTTTTGTAAAATTCATTATTATTGTAGAACATTTGGTGTGAAAACTAAAAATTTTCAATTAAATATCAATACAAATTTAACAATTAAAACTTCTTTTTCGTACAGCAATATTTATGTCCCAACAATGAGAAATAAATCTCAGTAATGCAGCTGCTGTCTCGCAATGCAGATTGCCGTTGTTGCATTACAATCTGATATTCCCTGAAGGCTTGCAATTTTTCTTTCATGTATTTTAAATAATTTCTAAAAGACTAATTTCTAAACATATAACAAATGCTTGAATGTAAGAAACAAAGAAATAAGAAATAATATACAAATTCTAACTTGTGTAGCAACAAACTGCCTGAAATTACCTATAATTTACATTCACGAAGAGCAGGAAAGTCGGTCTACGACGCTAAATTACAGAAGGGCTCATATTTTGAAAACATTCAACCTGATATTTGAAGCGTTTTTTGATGAAAGCATTTCATTAAGAAAAAATGGTATGTTCACAATTGTGATTGGAGAAAGTCTTTTTAAATTTAGAAAAATCAGGCTTTCTAACGAACATGACCTGCACCATTCTCTTAAGCTTTTTGCTATCCAAGGTCAGAATTTAATTTTAAAAATGTGCCTTTTTTAGGAAAAAATTGGTTTAAATAAAATAAAAATTGCCTGTGTTTCACACAAAATTTTGCAAAAAATAATCATATTTTCAAAAAGTTGAAAATGACATTATTTGAAGATCTGTTTTTGACACATCATTAAGAACAAAGTTTATGTTCATAATCCTAGTTGTAAGAAGAGGCTGAAAAAAAGTTTCAATTTTTGCTATTTTCAAAATGTAGAATTCTCAATGAAGATGAGACGTGCACCATCCTCTTAAAGTGTCCTATATGCTATCCGAGCAGTGGTGTCTCCTGATCCTGGACCTAGGGCATAAGCAGTGAAGGAGTGTTAACCCCCACACTACTCTTCACATACATATTTAGAATAAAATTGAACGATATAAACAAAATCCTGATTTATTTTAAATTAAAATGTGGAAGACTGAGGAAAAGATAATCACAAAATAACAACTAGTTGAACGTGGCATTGCCGATGCTGTAAACTGTTTTAAAAGTATTTTCTTTTGTTGAAAAGCCTTGTGAAGCTTTGTTCATGTATGTTTTTACTGTATCTGGCATTGGACTTGCCAACGAATCATAGTAGCTGTTAATGTTATACTCCCTTCAAAAATTGCCAACATCCAGTGGCCTTATGTTACCACCATACAGGATATGAACTGGTAATATTGAAATTTCAAAATTATGATCACTGTGAAAAATACTTGAAGAAATTGATGACGTAAATAGTTAAAGTTTAGTACAATAAAGCTATATTTTTTACGGTTCTTGTTAATATGCACAAAGATCATTTGTAAGATGTTCTGGGTTATTCTCTAATCCTAACTTAAGGATCATACTCAATTAGATCCAAAAATTATATCGTGAAATCATCAACTACATTTTATTGTTCAACACCAACATAGTTTTCTCCTGTATATTTTTTGAAGAGATTAAAACTCCACAAAAGTAGTCTAATTTGTGTTCATTTCCACTTTATGTAATTGCTCTATTAATTGTTTTGTATGCGAATCTAAATATTGAAAGGCGACTTATTTGTATGTTTATGTGAATAAGGTGTAAAGTTTAATGAGAATAAGCTCAGGATCATATTCATTTGAAAATCGGTATTTTAGGAACGTAGAAGTGAGAAATCGAACATAAACATTCATTCTCTAACATTACTGAGTTTTATTTTCTCCCCATTCTTTTGAAATTCTTCAAATTAAAAAGTTCTAGGCAATACGTTGGTTTTTGCCAATTTAGTTTTTCAACTATGGAAGTAGGCCTATGGATAAAAGTTAAAATGATTTTTTTTTTTTAAATTTCTTTGAATCTTCTGGTTGGATCCGAAAAGAAATTATTAGCTCTCCGTCGGAGGGGGACGCGTCGAATGACACTTCGTGTGTCTCGATTGGTGCATGGGAAGTGGTCTAGCAATGGGTGACGGAACAACACATCCGGAGTTGCTCAAGTACTGTATAGAGATGAGTGTGGTAGTTTGTTGCAAAGATTAAAATAATACAATTTAACGTGCTGGACATTTTTCACATCGTTCTGTTGTTTTAAAAATTACATTCTGAAATATTATTAGGTTAGGACATGATCGCCTAAAACAATTACTCGTTTCTTTTCATCTTATGAAAATGAAGAGGCAATTATTTTGAAACTTTTTTTCACTATCAATATCCGAATAGCACTATTTTTATGGGAATGGCAATCGCCCAAGGCTACAACGCGCAACGAAAAATATCTCAATCACGAGTGCTCGCTCACTAGGAGTAGGCCGTTGAATGGAGACTCGGCGCCTTCGCATGCTTCACCGTTGAGGGGGGCGTATGCGCTGCCGCCATCTGATGCATCCTGGCTGCGCTAGAGACGCTCGCCAACGGCTTGAGTTGTGCTCCCACACTACCTGCGTTGTATTTACGCACTGATACCGATCGAAAGGAAGACCGAATAAATGAAGAAAAAAAAGTCAAAGAAACTTTTTTTTAAAATATTTCTTTGGGCGTTCCCACGACTTGCACCCCCAAAGTGAACGTCAGTGTATCAGAGGTCAAAATTTAAGGTGGTATGTTCTTGCCAGTCGCTAGTCACAACCATTTATTCCATCTAAATATTAACAATATCTGCTTGTAAAGGTGAACGTAGCATTGAAATAATTATTTGTATATAGTTAAAAGAGAAGTATTGAATAGTTGCTCTGGAAAAACAAAGTTCACTAATAAATTTAGTCTCTCGCAACATTTTTCATTTTCATAGTTTGACAATACCTAATACAGGTTGTGTTGACTTCGGCGCAGTGAGTTCTATATGTTTAGTTGAGATCACTGCTTCGGAGTCCGTACTTCTTTCTGAGTTGAATATTAGTTCACTTTGTTTACATTTAAAGTGAATCAATGTCATAAAGTTGATGGTTGTGTGTGGTGCAACATTTTAAGTTGATGCGATTTTCTCTCGTGTCCCAAGAGAAAGTGCTGACTAGCATGATTTGTAGAGCATAACTCTTAAGGCAGAGTGCCAGCACTTCCGGTTGCGAAGAATTTCGCAGGATTGTGTGTGTGTGTTTTAATAAATTACTCCTCAGAATGTCTGGTGAGATATATTACATTTAATATCATCTGATTCGCAAACACATTTACTGCGTTTTTTCACAAGCGAAGGTTTTTCCACAAGACCCTGTACTAATTTAAAATTATTTTATTAAAAAATTAAACCGGTAAGCCCAAAAGTTTTCTTACCATCTTAAAGAACAAAGATTTTTACTTTAACTTAGTATTTTTTGAGAAAAAATGTTTCAACAAAATTTTAAATTGGCTATATTTCACGAAAAATTTTGTAAAGTACTCAAATTTTTGTAAAATTGTACATTACCTTATTTCAAAGTCCATCTTTAAGGAACAGATTTCATTAAGGGGAAAATTTCTATCTGCGAAATATTCGTAGGTACGTTGGGAGAGCAATTAGCAGAAGCTGCAAAGAAACCTCGTCTTTTCTATCAATAGTTTGTGTTCAAACAAATGTGTTCAGGAAAGGAAACGACACACAATTGACAAAGATTGTTACTTGGAGAAAGAATCAACGAGTATTGAAGAAATAGTCACAGTTACCTCTGTCCAAACGAAATCAAACGTTTCTTTATGAATTTCATCGTTTTTACTTCACGTTACAACTGAATCCAATGCCGATGATGACAATGCGAGCTGGTGGCGAGTCGTGCCGTCTGAAGTGGAAAACACCCACAAAACATGCATTCTAGCTACACCGCGTATTAAAGGATTTTCTAAACCGTAAGCAGCATTCTCTCCGAAACTAATATTCCTCCATCGATCTGGCTGATGTCGCGGCCCCTTGAATTTGAAACATTTTAACTGTAGGGGGTACTTCGCATAAAGCCCCTGAGAAATTCAAATTTTTTTAACACATTTTGATTAAATATTGACCTCGGATAGCGCAAAGGATGTTTATTGAGCCCTCTTCGTTCAAATTCCTGATTTTTCAAAAATTGCGTCGGGGTGGGTCGGTTTAGGTCCTGACGGAGAGCTCTCCAGTATTCCTTTCTCTCACCGGTCTTCTTTCTTCTCCCCATAGTTCATTCTCGTTCTTTACTAACATCCTGTCTCTTTTCTTCTTCCCTTTCTATTTCCCTGCACACGCGCGCGCGCACAGTATGCTGAACGCCCATCCTTGTGTTAACCGTCATGGCGACCCGACTCGGAGGGAATGTATGTCCTGGCGATTGAGGGGTCTGTTTGTTTCTCAAGTACTCCCCTTCTGCTTCGTTCTGTCTTATGGCAAGAGATCATGTTTACGTATTTTGAAGAATATTCCTTGTAGGCTTCAATATACTTGCTTCGGTGTCGGACTTTTAGACGGGCAGTCGGGAGCTAAGCTTCTGCCGTCGCGGCGTGTGATCGAAAGCGGGCGGCGGTGCTCTTTAGGTTTCCCATCACCGCAGATCTGATCCTGTATGAAAGAATGCGAGCCAGAGCTAGTGATAATGAGAGAGAAAGGCCTATTTCTGGAGAGCCTATATTTCTTCTCTTTCTTACCATACCCCACCTAAAATAGTACGGTAGAAGGTGAGGAAGAATTCCCCCACGGTCTGTCTCAGTCCTTCTTAATAGTTAATAAAAACCTCACTTCTGAAGAGAGAGTTGAGTAATTGGCCTCTCACAAAGAGAAAATCTGCAGTTCCTTACTAAGATGGGTGTTGATAATTAACGACAAGCAATCATGATACAACACAAGATCTATTTAAGGACTGACGTGTACATCAAATAGTCAGGAAAAGCATTTATTTTACAAGGTTGCTAACATTCGAACTATAAAAACCAGCTTATTATGAATTTCAACTCTTCCCCGGAAACTGCTTTTACAAAGAAAACTACTAAACTATTTCATTTACAAAGCCCAGTTCTAGAGCACATGGTTTTGAACTTGACTGAATTTAATGGTTTTGTAAATATATCTCCTAATTGATCCTCAGAACGTACAAATTATACCTCGTTATCTCTTGTCTGATAAAGTTCCCGAACAAAATAGTAACGCGCTTCAATGTGTTTTGGCCGTTTATGAAATTCTTGGTTCTTTACCCTCTTGATCGCACTGGCATTGTCAACGAACTTCCTAGTACATCTTCAATTGTACCGATTTCAGATAATAGTTTGAACCACATAAGTTCTTTAGCACCTACACTGGCAACAACAAATCCTGCTTCAGTTGTGAAGAGCAACTGACTTCTGCAGTTGTGATGCTACAGCTGTATCATTGATGAGGGATATGAAACCTGTCATCTGCAAAATCGGCATCATAATAAGCACGTAGCCCATCACCGGCAGAGGTGAAAACAATCCAAAATCAGCAGTACTTCGCAAGTACCAAAAAATACGTTTAACGAGATCCAATCAAATACAGTGGGATTAACCATGGATCGAGCAATTTTACAAAACAGCATAAGCTATGTCTGACCGAGTAACACAAGCCAAATACAACAACGAACCAACCGCTGAACGATAAGGAACAGAATCGTCAAGAGCGTCGCTAGTCGATTGGTCCGGTTGTTGATTATCAGCAGGGGTTTTCGTTGAGTTGCAGCTTGCCATTTCGAAACGATGCAGAATTTTCTCAATGTAGGTGCGCTGCGACACGAAGAAACCAGATTCATGTTGATTCGTTTTTAGGAATGTTCATCGAATAAGGGAACCTACAGTTATCTTAAACTCCGAAGTTAGCAATTTTAAAAATGAGTCCTCTTCTGCCTTCGTTGATCCCGCGTTGAGTCTATCATCGGCGTACATTGCAACCAACAATTTTTCTCCTTTATGTAACCGAATATAGACGCATGGATTAGATGTTGAACGCCAGAATTCATTAATTTTCCTGAATGAAATTTCTTATTCTAGCATCGAGGAGACTGTTTGAGACCATACAATGAACGGCAAACACTTGTTCCATCGTCGAAACCATATGACTGATAATTTAATAGTATAATTTCAGCTTCTATTTCGCAGTTCAAAGATGCTCTTCTAACGTCAAATTGACCTAGTACGAGTTGTTCTTCCGCTTCGGTTCCAATGAAGACTCGAATAGAATCATGCCGAGCTACCGGGCTAAACATTTCGTCGTAATCAAGTCCTGCGCGTTGAAAAATACCTCGAGCGACCAGTCGACCGAACCGTCGGGTAAGTGCTTTACCTGAAGAACCCAACGATTATCGATAACGCGCTTACCCAACGACAAAGGTAAGTCCCACTTCTCTTTTTTTTATTTTTTTTTTTATTATCAGAATGACTTCATAGCGTCAATAAAAGGGGTTGGATCCAATTCCTCAAGAGCATCTTCTGCTTTCCGGGTACCCATTCTTTATAACAGTCTTTGTTGCCGATGAAGTGATCAAGAACTGTTTATCGTCGAGTTTTGATCAAAACTCTTTCGGTATGTTTACATAACACTCCGAACTAAAAATTCGCAAGTTATTGAAGGTGTTGAATACGTTGCTGGTCCATAAATCAAACGTCGCTTTGGGAGGAGTACTCGACTTGCCTGTGGGATTAATCAAAAATACAGCCATGTCACATGCATTTGCTCGTATTGAGCTTTTGATAGCCCATTTACCGAAAGCATAGAGCGAGCCAATTCAACATGTCTATTGGCTTGTTCCGCGACGCCATTTTGTTGAATGTACGGACACGACGGCCAAAACTCAATACCTCGTTTTTGTACCAACGTCAATACAACACGGCAAGCAAATTCAGTGCTACAGTCCGAGCGAAGAACTTTTTGTTCTGCGGTATTGCTCTCATTTAAGAAGATTTCTAAATGCCTAAACACTTCCAATTTTTCTTAGAATCATGAAAGCCACGTAATATCGGTAACCATTAATCGAATCGACCGACATCGAGCCTTTTACATCGGCATTAATCAGTTCTCCCACTATGTTGGGACGATCTTGACGCGGTTGAAACTGTTTATATTGTGAATTTCCGAGAATACAACTGTCGCAATATGGTGCGGCGATGGAACACTTTACTAAAATACGGACTTGGGACAATACCTCTCGAACATATTTATCTTGATGGGCCAATCGTTCGTGCCTTCCCTGGAGCACTTCTGCGAATGTAGCAAGGTTAGTTTCCACTTATAAATTCGGTGCCCGAGCGTGAATGACTAAAATGTGCACTGCATCAACAGGATTACTGGCCACAACGAGTTCACCATTATTGCGAATTTGCACACCGTTATAATAAAAAACGTTATTTCCACGTTTCGCAGCTTCTCGGATAGAGAAGAGTAGATGATGGACTTACGACACCGTTCAAAGTGGTAACCGACCATTTGTCACCAATGCAAACACCGGTTTTTTCCTGATCCATATGCAAGCATATATTCATTTCCGGCTGTCTGTACGCGTTGGGGAATTGGAAATTTATCAAAAGTAGCGAAGTGCTGCTTGTTAGGCGACATGTGACAGGTTTTTATTTGGAGATTTTAAAGTGTATTCTTTGTCAGTTTTTACATACGTTACGGTTACATTTACATACGTTTTTACATACACTACTTTGCATTTTAAAAATCTTTTAGCTTGGCACTACCACAGTGTGTATTGGTCTTAAAATAATTTGACATAGGCGCCAATGATCTTAGCTGTTGAAGCAACCTTAAACTTAATCATTAAAAATTAAAAGAATTCTAATATTTTTCAGCATCTTCCTATAACATTTTTCCCCTCCCTTTCTGTGTTCATCAGAAACATCTTCCAATAAGGTAATGTTCAATTTTTCGAAAATATGGTTTTTTATATAATTTGGGGTCAAATAATGACAATTTTTTAATTTTAAACAATTATTTTCTCAGAAATGTGTCCAATTTTAACTTTTTCGCATTACAAATTCTTCGTAAGAAGAGAAAGTTATGTAATCGTGCGCCAGAAAACGCCGAAATTACGCCAGAAAAAAACTTATTGCTGGCTTCTGGTAACAAAAAAGTGGATAAACCTGGTTGCTAAACGTAAAAAATCCTTTTAACTCGTGGTGTAGCCAGAATCTATGTTTTGTTGGTTCTTGATACTGAAAAATCGATTGACCGCAGAACATCCGTCTATAGTCAACGCTAGCGGCTAAACCGTTCAGCCGATATTCTCCAAACTTGATATACGCTAATCGATCTGGCTGATGTTGCGGTTCCTGGAATATGACACTTATATTTTAATTTGGGGGATACTTAACATAAAG
>BOPP01000416.1:282359-301098 GCA_017312745.1 Gryllus bimaculatus
TCTTTCTACGTTTCCTCTCAGGAATTTGCTCTTCTTTCTTTTTATAAGAAGTTTGTAAGCATCCTTTTTTTGCATAGTTGTTATTATATTTTCTTCGCTTTCTTCTGTTGTGGCTCTGCAATAGTGCAGTATATCTTGCTTTGGCAAAATATTCTTTAATAAACATCATTAATACTTTCTTGGTCTGATGTTTAAGGATATTTTTGTAAAATTTTGTTGGCTTTTATTGTGTTCATTTCATGCTATTAATTCTTGCTTGTGGATTTATTTTGCCAACATTTTCAGTTTTATCTGGATCAAGCTTTCCGGATGGGCTTCCAGTAGTAATTTTTTTTAATTTTATTCGAGTTCCCCCCCCTTTTTTCTTCTCTAACAAACTTATTTCCTTTCTCTGTATAGAATTAGATTAGTTATACAAGAGCTCTTTGAGTTTTATGGGATTTGTCATGTGGGTCCCAGGGCAAGGATATGCGGGTATTCTAAAGAGTCCACCCACCTACTCATTCAACATGGAATCATTCCACTTTGCGCCGAGAACTAAATGGTGATCTGAAAAGAGGAGAGATTCTATAATGGTGATCTATTTATAAGTGATTCTACAGTGGTTATAACTGTTTGTACTGGTCTATGCAAGTGTATGCGGTAAAATGTTCAGTGCCTGTATAGTAAACTTCTCTGAAACTGTAGCTAAATTTTGGCCAATGAGCAGTGGTCTATTCTTTCATTTGACGTGACGATTTGACATGATTTAATTGGGAACAATATACTTGTACAATTTGCACAATGTCAAAAAGAACTCTGAGAATTCAAATATATTAAGGCTAAACTTGGCTGCTGATTTCAAGAGGATATATAAAGAGATCTGAATACATCAAATGGGATTGGTCAAAGATGATGTGGCAATGATGAAATCTCCTTAATATTCGACGGTTCAAGACTATAGAAGGTATTAATAATTCAAATCCTAATCACACACTCACTTAAAGTCTCTACAGAGAGGTCATGTCAAAACAATGCTATACTCTTTTAATATGCTCTACAAGATAAGGATACAATACAGAGAAGATTAAGCAAAAGATCAAGAATTTAATTTGAATTTGAAAGCCTTTTCAAAAGTTTATTCAGAATTGGTAAATTTGTTACAGTCTCAAGCTAAGACTCTAAAATTGTATTTGGAACCAATACAAGAAGTAAGCAAGCCCATAAATAAAGATCTTTCTGGAATCAAGGACGGTCACAATACGTTATCACAATAAGCGCCCTGACGAACAGAGCTTCGGCAAGTGTCTACAACTGAAGCAATTCTATAGACAATACGTGGGAGACATTCAAAGATCGTCAGGAAGAGACAGCTTCCAGGGATGTAAATTTTAATACTTGTAAATAATCTGCATTATTTATCAACATGTGAGAACGTATGGTCAAAAAGCTGTCTCAAAGAATTCTTTGTGTTTTTTTTATATGATCTTAGAAATTGAAGTAAATTGTGTTACGAAATATGACTGCAAGCAGAGATACTCTCATCCGAGTTCATTAATATTAATGTTTTTATCATATTTCAACATAGAGGTGAAGGAGTTTTTACTTCTTTGTCATCAAACAAATATGATGTAGAAAGATTGATATTGTTATATTTTTTTCTTTAATGCCCAACATTGAGATTGTCAGTGTTGAAATTAAGTTTTATAATGTATGTATATAATTACTGTCCTAATATACTATTCTTGTATTGGCATTATACAAGTGAAAAATTTGTTAAATAATTCATTTAGCTTCAGAGTGTCTGGTTGACGAGATTGTGGTTTTGGTGACAAACTGCCTGAATTTAGTTGAATCAGATTTATCTTACTGATATATAATTATACAGTCATGTCAGGTCTGAATCTTTTAATATATAATGAAATTGACTAATTTTTAGAAACTGTCCAATTTATACATGACTGAAATTGAAATGTTAGACTTCTCATCTGATTCCTGCTAATATAAATGTATTGTTTCTAAAGAATGTAGTTTTTAATGTGGATCCATCCACCACCTCTTAATGTTGAAGTTAAGTTTACTCATGGTACAAATGTTTTCAGTCTAGTGTCAACTTGTTAGAAATATTATAAATTAGCAAACTTTGATGATATCATCAAGCATCGATTGGTCAGTTGAATTGTTTTGGGCTCAATGAAGTCAGTTAATTTGATGTGTGATTTCTTTTTAACCACATTAAATGCAATTATAGATGCGGGATGTGCCAAAATTCCACATTGTGTCTCGTAAATACCATCTTGGTTAAACAATGATATCATCAATCAACTAAACTAAAAGCTAAAATGAGGAAATATAAATACAATAAGAAAAGTTAATTGCGTATTAATCAGTATATGTACAAACAAAAAATAATATAAGAGCTCAATATGAGCAATTTAACTACTAAATGATTTTCTAGTTTTTTTACTGGTTATGTCATGCAAATAAGAATGATCATTTCTATGGAATTGATTTAATGGAGATGTTTCTCACCAGGAGAAATATCATACAATGAAATTTAAACAAATGCCTAATAGGATTACATCAGGACTAGATGAGAAGATTCTGCTTACATTTTTGAGAGAACGCAAAGCTCATTAGCACACATTATACAGCAATCTTTCTAGTATTTTTCCTGATGCTAGAAGCAGGCTAAATTGTTTGTTTTCAAAAGGGTGATAATACAATTATAGTAATTACAGGTATGATGTTTATTTATTACAACAAAACAAAAAACACTCGTATTAAATTTCAGATGACTTTGCAACTACAATAATTATTACCAACATTCTCTTTTCTTTTTTTTTTTAATGTGAGGGGAAAAAAGAGAAAAGAGTAGTTTAATTTAAAATAATTAATATAAAACAATAAATTTAAAAAAAAATGAATGTAGTAAGAAAATGAAATAGCAAGTTGAAAGATGAAATGGAAAATTTTTTTAACAAAATGTATTCCTACTTGTGGATACTTTATTAAATATATTTTATCTATTAAAGAATAATTTTTTTGGATATCAGAAGTTCACGAAATTTGAGATCTAAGTATCCATGCAAAATGAGCTAGAACTTCTGTCTTCTCATCATCTTCATATCCTGAACTAGCACCTTTCGTTGGACGATGATCAAGACACAATGAGAAAACCGCGCCTCTTAAAATCACACAAAATAAATGCATCACATATTATTTTTTTAAATAATGCACTTGAAAAATATAAAAACACAAAAACATAAAGTACTTATTTATAAATGCACTTCTAAATGTGTAAACTTATGACCTTTTGAAATCAAGAAAGTAATTTTCTAAGGTACCTGCATCAATTCACATGATTCAATCTTTTAGTCCATTTTGTTCTTCGTAGAGGAATCAGTAAATAATTTGGTTTGTTGAAAACAGGTTAAAGGTTACTTATTAATTCACAGAAGACTAGAATAATTTTCAACAAGTTCATCAGTCAATTACCTGGAGAACAAATGAACAGTTGTTTTGCAAATTCACATGCTGATATAAACTAGGCAGTGCTCACAACACATACTTCTAGCAATATTGGGAAATAGTTCGTAACATTCAAATATTGCAATTTCTGTCTATTAGCATCTCAGCTATAATTGAAAAATCCAATTCAACAAATTCAAGCAAGCATTTCTCTGGTACATATCTGCTTTATTTTTTTGGTTGAGGAACAGAAGTCATTTCATACTTTTACGATATGAAACAAAAATGAATAAATTAAGGAGGAGGAGGAGGAGGAGGAGGAGGAGAGGAGGAGGAGGAAGAGAGGAGGAGAGGGAAGAAGAGGAGGAGGAGAGAAAAGAGGAGGAGGAAGAAGAAGAAGAGGAGGAGGAAGAAGAAGAAGAGGAGGAGGAAGAAGAAGAAGAGGGGAGGAGAAGAAGAAGAGCGAGGAGGAAGAAGAAAAGAAGAGGAAGAGAGAAGAGGAGGAAGAAAGAAGAAGAGGAGGAAGAAGAAGAAGAGGAGGAGGAAGAAGAAGAAGAGGAGGAGGAAGAAGAGAGAGGAGGAGAAGAAGAAAGGAGGAGGAGAAGAAAGAGGAGGAGGAGGTGAAGAAGAAGAAGAAGGAGGAGGAAGAAGAAGAGAGGAAGGAGAAGAGGAAGGAGGAAGAAGAAGAGGAGGAGGAAAAGAAGAAGATGAGGAAGAAGAAGAAAGGAGGAGGAAGAGAGGAGGAAGAAAGAAAGGGAGGAAGAAGAAGAAGAGGAGGAAGAAAGGGAAGAAGAAGAAAGGGAGGAAGAAGAAGAGAGGAGAGGAAGAGAGAAGAGGAGGAGGAGGAGAAGAGGAGGGAGGAGAGAGAAGAGGAGGAAGAAGAGGAGGAGGAGGAAGAGAGGAGGAAAGGAGGAGGAGGAGAAAGAGGAGGAGAGGAGAAGAGGGGAGAAGAGGAGGAGGAGAAGGAGGAGGAGGAAGAGGAGGAGGGAAGAGGAGGAGGAGGAAGAGGAGTAGGAGGAAGAGGAGTAGGAGGAAGAGGAGTAGGAGGAAGAGGAGAGTAGGAGGAAGAGAGGAGGAGGAGGAGGAGGAGGAGGAGAGGAAAGAGGAGGAGGAGGAAGAAGGAGGAAGGAGGGAATAAAATTTAATCAAAAAATTGAAACCATTTTCGGAAAATTTTGAAGATATCAGAGGGGCTTTATGACCTCCTCCTCCTCCTCCTCCTCCTCCCTCCTCCCTACTACTACTACTATTCCTACTACTACTCTATAGCCAAGATATGTGAAGCTTGAGTGATGTGCTTGTCCCTTTGACGGTGCACTGTATTTCCAAGAATTGAAGAAAAAATTGGCATAGTAAATTAGAATTTTGCATGCAAATAAATTACACTTGATGCGTTGTCATATCACAAAATGGCTACACAGTTGTTACAAACTTCTTTGAAAATATCAAATTGTTGTCGGTCCTGATAATTGTATGCTGCAGATAACATTCTCACGAGAGGAAGTAGATTGAAGGAAGGTAAGAAATTTAACCTCCTAGAATAGAACTAACAAACACACTTCTTGAAAGTTTTGATCAATTACTATGGTATTCAAAAAATTGTAAGCTTACTTCAGTGTAAACTAGGCAGGTGTAAGTTAATTATTCTTGCTTCTTTGTATTATGTGCTGCAAATACTGAAGCAGTTTAATTTATTCATTTTTGTTTCATTCGTAAAAGTATGAAATGACTTCTGTTCCTAACAACAAAAATAAATGCAGATATGTACCAGAGATGCTTTGCTTGAATTTGTTGAATTGGACTTTTTCAAGTTATAGCTGAGATGCTAATAGGACAGAAATTGCAATATTTGAATGTTACGTAACTATTTCCAATATTGCTAGAAAGTATGTGTTGTTGGAGCACTGCTAGTTTTATATCAGCATGTGAATTTGCGAAAACAATCTGTTCATTTGTTCTCCAGTGTAATTGACTGATGGAACTTGTTGAAAATTATTCTAGTCTTCTGTGAATTAATAAGTAACCTTTAACCTGTTTTCAACAAACCAAATTATTTACTGATTCCTCTACGAAGACAAAATGGACTAAATATTTAGAATCATGTGAATTTGATGCAGGGGTTACCTTAGAAAGATTACTTTCTTGATTTCAAAAGGTCATAAGTTTACACATTTAGGAAGTGCATTTATAAATAAGTACTTTAGTGTTTTGTCATGTTTTTATATTATTTTTTCAAGTTGGCATTATTTAAAAAAAAAATAATATGTGATGCATTTATTTTTGTGTGATTTTTAGAGGGCGCGGTTTTGCTCATGTGTCTGTTGATCATCGTCCAACGAAGGTGCTAGTTTCAGGATATGAAGATGATGAGAAGACAGAAGTTCTAGCTCATTTTGCAGTGAGTACTTGTAGATCTCAGAATTTGTGGAACTTCTGATATCCAAAATAAATTATTCTTTAATAGATAAAATATATTTTAATAAAGTATCCACAAGTAGGGAATACATTTTGTTAAAAATATTTTCCATTTTCATCTTTCACTTGCATATTTTCATTTTTCTTACTTACATTCATTTTTTTTTTAATTTATTGTTGTTATTATAATTATTTTAAATTAACTACTCTTTTCTCTTTTTTTCCCCTCAGCATTAAAAAAAAAAGAAAAGAGAATGTTGTTGATAAATTATTGTAGTTTGCAAAGTCATCTGAAATTTAATACGAGTGTTTTTTGTTGTTGTTGTGATAAGATAATACATCATACCTGTAATTTACTATAATTGTATTATCACCCTTTTTGAAAACAAACAATTTTAGCCTGCTTCTAGGCATCAGGAAAAATACTAGAAGAGATTGCTGTATAATGGTGTGGCTAATGAGCTTTGGCGTTCTCTCAAAAATGTAGCAGGAATCTCTCATCTAGTCCTGATGTAATCCTATTAGGCATTTGTTTAAATTTCATTAGTATGAGTGATTTCTCCGTGTGAGAAACATCTCCCATTAAATCAATTCCATAGAAATTATCATTCTTATTTTGCATGACAGTAACCAGTAAACAAACTAGAAAATCATTTAGCTAGTTAAACTGCTCATATTGAGCTCTTATATTATTTTTTGTTTTGTACAATGATACTGTTGATATACGCAATTAACTTTCTTTTATTGTATTGTATATTTTCCTCATTTTAGCTTTTAGTTTTAGTTGATTGATGATATCATTGTTTAACCAAGATGGGTATTTACGAGACACAATGTGGAATTTTGGCACATCCCGCATCTATAATTGCATTTAATGTGGTATAAAAGAAATCGCACATCAAATTAACTGACTTCATTGAGCCCAAAACGAATTCAACTGACCAATCGATGCTTGATGATATCATCAAAGTTTGCTAATTTATAATATTTTCTAACAGAGTTGACACTAGGACTGAAAACATTTGTACATTGAGTAAACTGTAACTTCAACATTAAGAGGTGGGTGGAATGGATCCACATTAAAAACTGACATTTCTTTAGAAACAATACATTTTATATTAGCAGGAATCAGATGAGAAGTCTAACATTTCAATTTTCAGTCATGTTAAATTGGGACAGTTTCTAAAAATTAGTCAATTTCATTATATATTAAAGATTCAGACCTGACATGACTGTATAATTAATATCAGTAGATAAATCTGATTCACTAAATTTCAGGCAGTTTGTCACCAAAGACCACAATCTCGTCAGACCAGACACTCTGAAGCTAAATTAATTATTTAACAAATTTTTTCACTTGTTAATGGCAATACAAGATGGTATATTAGGACAGTAATTATAATACATACATTATAAAACTTAATTTCAACACTGACAATCTCAATGTTGGGGCATAAAGAAAAAAATATAACAATATCAATTCTTTCTACATCATATTTTTGTTTGATGACAAGAATTAAAAACTCCTTCACCTCTATGTTGAATATGATAAAAACATTAATATTAATGAACTCGGATGAGAGTATCTCTGCTTGCAGTCATATTTCAGTAACACAATTTACTTCAATATTTCTAAGATCATATAAAAAACACAAAGAATTCTTTGAGACAGCTTTTTGACCATACTTCTCACATGTTGATATTAATAATGCAGATATTTACAAGTATTAAAATTTACATCCCTGGAAGCTGTCTCTTCCTGACGATCTTTGGAATGTCTCCCACGTATTGTCTATAGAGATTGTTCAGTTGTAGACACTTGCCGAAGCTCTTTCGTCAGGGCTGCTTATTGTGATAACTGTATTGGTGACCTGTCCTTGGATTCAGAAAGATCTTTATTTATGGGCTTGTTTACTTCTTGTATTGGTTCCAAATACAATTTTTAGAGGTCTTAGCTTGAGACTTGAACAAATTTACCAATTCTGAATAAACTTTTGAAAAGGCTTTCAAATTTCAAATTAAATTCTTGATCTTTTGCTTTAATCTTCTCTGTATTGTATCTGTATCTTGTAGCATATTAAAGAGTATAGCATTGTTTTGATGCACCTCTCTGTTAGAGACTTTAAGTGAGTGTGTGATTAGGATTTGAATTATTAATACCTTCTATAGTCTTGAACCGTCGATATTAAGGAGGATTTCATCATTGCCACATCATCTTTGACCAATCCCATTTGTGTATTCAGATCTCTTTATATATCCTCTTGAAATCAGCAGCAAGTTTAGCCTTTAATATATTTGAATTCTCAGAGTTCTTTGTTGACATTGTGCAAATTGTACAAGTATATTGTTCCCAATTAAATCATGTCAAATCGTCACGTCAAATGAAAGAATAGACCACTGCTCATTGGCCAAAATTTAGCTACAGTTTTCAGAGGAATGTTTTTACTATACAGGCACTGAACATTTTACCGCATACACTTGGCATAGACCAGTACAAACAGTTATAACCACTAGTAGAATCACTTATAAATAGATCACCATTTAGATTTCTCTCTCTCTTTTCAGATCACCATTTAGATTTCTCGTGCGCAATGTGGTAATGGATTCCATGTCTTGAATGATGTAGGTGGGTGGGACTCTTTAGAATACCCGCATATCCTTGCCCTGGGTACCCACATGACCAAATACCCATAAAACTCAAAGAGCTCTTGTATAACTAATCTAATTCTATACAGAGGAAAGGAAATAAGTTTGTTAGAGAAGAAAAAAGGGGGGGGGAACTCGAATAAAATTAAAAAAATTACTACTGGAAGCCCCATCCGGAAAGCTTGATCCAGATAAACTGAAAATGTGGCAAAATAAAATCCACAAGGCAAGAATACTAATAGCATGTAAATGAAACAATAAAAGCCAACAAAATTTTACAAAAATATACCTTAAACATCAGACCAAGAAAGTATTAATGATGGTTTATTAAAGAATATTTTGCCAAATGCAAGGATATACTGCAGGCTATATGCAGAGCCACAACAGAAGAAAGCGAAGAAAATATGAATAACTATGCAAAGAAAAGGAGTGCTTACAAACTTCTTATAAAAGAAAGAAGAGCAGAATTCCTGGAGGAGGAAACTAGAAGATTAGTTGAAGAGTCAAGAGCATATCCCTTCATGGTACTAAGAGATAGAAAATATAAAGTCAAACCCATGGAAATAGCACAATCACCTGGGATGAATATTTCAAAGAAAATAAACAAGTAGCATTGTAGCACACACCCAATTGGACCAAAGGGCCAGGAAAACAAAATCTACTTCCCACAAGTAACACAAAATAACATGTGTTTCGTCCTTTCACCCCCTATCATTTTCATTATCGTGTCAACCCACAGTTACCATACCGTTACAAGCAATAGTGGTCGCTAATGACCTAGTAGTTGATGCGACCTTAAATAACAAATAAACAAAAAACAACAAAATAACATTACAAAATACAGATAAACAAAATACAAATAAATAAGAGCAAAAACAAGAAAGCTTCAGCCCTAGATTAATATATGCAGTGAACTCTTAAGAGCCGCACAAGAGACACTACTTCCACTCTAGAGTAAAATGTTCACCAAAGGCATGAGTAAGGGAGTAATACTGAATACTCATCATTATCAAAGGTAGTGGAAACTGCCTAAAGATATTGATGTTAAAAAATGAATATATTTGTGTGGCCTTTTGTGTTGTTTCTCAAAATCTTCTACACCACTTGGAGTGATAGCTCCCAAATTTTGCCAAATCATAATTGAATGTCTGAATAAAGAGGAGGGCATCCGAAGTTCTGAATGTTACATTGGTTTTCCTGCATACCATCACGGGGACATTTTTGCAAGTCTTTTACAGATTAGGAGATTGGAGGTAGATGAAGGCCAGACAGGGCAAAGCAGGTCATGCAGAAGATAAATAAATGAAAAGAATAAGAAGAGAAACCCTGTCATACCAGGTAGCTCTGTTTTGCACAGGTCATGGCCTGGCAGGGTATTTTCTTGGTATCAAATGCATTATAATATTTATGTAGAAGTCTGCGATTCTGCTTTGTGATATAAATATTAACTAAATCGACCACACAGTATGGTGTGTATTAATGAGAGTCTGCTGGGTGACTGATACTTACGGACAACTGTGGAAAGCAAGCAACAATCTGATTCATCTGTATTTCAAGACTTGCAAAAAGATTGCTCTGAGGGATGATGCTTGTGTAAAGTGCAAGTTTAGCAACATTTGAAGACTTGTAATAAGTGTGATAGTTTTTTTGGTGATTCTGGTAGTGTAAAGTTGGAATGTTTTGGATCAAGCAAGATGTAGAAAGAGGAGCACGTTTCCTTTCAGGATAAATGGAAGGAACTTTCCTAGTCTTGAAAATAGCTTTCATTGAGCTGTTCTACATTTAACAACAAAAAGTTCAAAATGATAAAACTTAAGACATGTATTACTTTTATCATACATTTCTTTTTCATTCTTGCCATGTGGAAAATCATATAACATAGCTGTGGCCCTCCTTGAGATGGTTTATAAATGTTGGACCCTTCAGCTTCATAAGTTCATGCCCTTCTGAATTTAAACAATCTAACAGTTTTTACAGCTTCTTGTTTTAATATAATTAAACATTTAGACTTAAGTATTTCTTATTTACAAGTAAAAAATCCTTTATCAAACAGCTACAATGTGTTTGAATTTTCTCATTCTTACATTTTCTTTTCCCCATTCAGCAATATGGAGAAATTGTGGACTATGTAGCAGATGATTCAACACCTTCTATCATTTTAAATTACAAGTCTCGCAAAGAAGCAGAGTTGGCCATGGTGAAGGGTCGTACCTTTCAAGATCGTTTACTTTCTGTTACATGGTGTAATCCACAGAGTAATCGAAACGTTCGGTCAGTTATACTTTTTATATTTTTCTTTATTTTGTCATGAGCTCCAAGTTATTGTTAAAAAAATATGTTGTGTGCCTTTATTTGCAGAGGTGGTCACAGTTTGATGTCTACTGTTCATGTTCACCATGGTATGAGTCATCGGTCAGTCATAATGGTTGGGAGTAATAGAGATGGTAGTGAAGAACTGATGGAGGAGGGAGAAGAAGTTCTTGTTGATGAAGATGAGGAGGTATGTACATCTTATTTTTCCAATTTGAAAAATCTTTTTGCTAGTTATGATTGTGAATTTGAATTGGTTCAAAGAAGTCTAAGTAAATCTGTACGTCATAAAAGAAGTTCATCTCTTCTAGTGATTGACTTTTTTACTGGCATAGCTAGTTAATGTTTACTAACAACAAAAAATAAGTTCTAGCTTTGCCTAAGTCAATCTTCCTTATTCTACAAAAGTTTCTGTTTTTGTTTTTTGTTGTTTTTTTAGTGCTTAATACTCAGTATTTTATTTGTGTCATAATTTTGTGATGAAAGGTAAAATAATTCAGTGAGAGCTTCAACTCAGCTGTTGTCATTAGCCGAATTTCTTAACTATGATCCATGAACTCATGGAAGTTAAAGAGGAAGCCTCCCAGATTCCCAAATGGGTGACTGTATGGGAATCCCTGTTACTAATGGTGCCAAGCCCCTGACTGAAAGGATAAAGGCCATGACTGACTGATATTATGAGAAAAGAGACCAAATTTAATGAAGGATTACTGCAATTATATGTTTGCTCAGTATCCAAAAGATGGTGAAAAATATGCAACAAAAGTTATAAAAATTACTCAAATAACAGAAAATTTAATGTCAACATTGCTTGAAAATTCATTGCTTTTAGTTTAAGCAGTTACCTGCATAAATGTTTCCATTTGGTCCAAAGCTTTGAAATTTGTAACAGGTTTAGTTTTATAAGTGTTCTGATGTAATCATCAATTATTGCAGCTTGGAATCGCTGAACTAAGTGAAGATGTACTTCTTCAAGATGATGAGGAGGAGGAAGAAGACGGAGATGAAGATCGCAGCTGGCGGCGATAGCACTGACGTTAGCGATGCATCGCTTGTCAAAGTCCTATTAGAATGTTGTAAATAAAGGTTGAATTTAGTACATTTGTATTCTGCAGGGTTTTCACAAGGAATTGTATGGATACTACTGCATCAATGTGTCTCAAAATACCATGAATTCTTCGGAATTTTGTAATAAACTTTTTCATGACATGTTGTTGAGTGTCATACAAGAACCTAACTTTATAATATACAATTTTCATGTATTTCTTATTTAAATGTACTTTTAATTAATGTTTTTAATTCTCTTATTTACATTATTACTTTATTGGGACAAATGAAGGTATATATGTGAATCGGTTGATCTTAATTTTTGTTAACTTCCAATATGAAATGATCATAAGTTTCAGAAACATCTCAATCTCTCTTCCATTAAGAGCATTATCGGTATCCATACAATTCTTCGACTATTCTTCGTTACATTTGTACATAAGTCACTTCACTTTCTGATAGCCTTGGAATTATATTCCAATTTATAGTATTTGCTGTTTGGTGAACTTTTTTGTCATAAGTTTGATTTTGAGTTTGCCAGTGGATTAGAATATTAATAATGAAAAAGGTTCAGGTTTCACATTTCACCAAAAAAATAATGTTACATTTCCTGTACTGCCAAATCAATTAGTTATATTTTGTGTGGTGTAATTAAGCATTTCAAAACGGTATTCAAAGCATTTTTAATTCTCTAATACATAGTACTGGATTCACAATATCTGTTAATTGTTGCACTAGCATGTGTTAATTTTTGTAAAAGAAATGACAAAAATTCCTTCAGGTGTTGTTGGTGCTTGGGTAAAATTAATAATAGTATGATTTACTATTGAAGTCTAAAATGGATACAAACTGTGTGAATTTGCAATTGTTTTCTGTAATTTCACAAGTTCAATTCACTTCAGTCAAGTTTTATGCACTTTTTGTTTTTTCTGGTGAACTGTTCAGAAACATGTAAGTTACCATGAAATTCAGTCATTTTTAAACTGCACAAGTTTTTGTTCTGGTGCATTACCAAGAATATGTTCATTTCATTTAGATTTGTGCTTGTATTTAAATGTTTTTTCCATGTTAGTATACATTGTATATTCTTTCTATCTCCAATGCATATGACATTTGTTGTCACTACATCCTGTCATATTTCTTGTTACAATAATTAGAAGGAGAATTTGAGGCAATGGATTGCTTTTTGACATTTTTACCCAAATGGATATAGTTATTTGAAGTTGATTAGATTCTGTTCAAGATTAAACACAATTTCAAGCTTTTTGTTATAGGACGTTGGCATTTTGCCTATCAAATATCAAACAACCAACACTTTATTTGAACATTGTACAACATAGGAAACTATTCAGTCTTAGAAGTAATATTTTAGTCTTGAAAGCATGTTTGTTAGATGTACTTCATGTAACTGTACAATTTTATTTGTAATTGTAGTATGATTTCTGTATGGGCCAAAATATGTATTATTGTTTATAAGAAATGTGCTTTGAATATGGCAAAAAGAGAGAAAAGATTTTTAATATGCCATTAAAAAATAATTAAAAAAGAAATAAAGGAAAAGAATCAGAAAACAGCCATTCAAAGCACCAAAATTTTGTACAAAGAAAGAAAGAACTTACGTGTGAACAGACATTAAAGAAAAGAGAAAAATATAAAGAAAACGAAACAAAAGAAAAGAATGATGAAAAGAAAAGATTCTGTCTGATTCACAACAAAACAAATTAATATTCTAAAAGAGCAAAAGTGTCAGCCTGTGAGCATTCCTGGTTTAATTTTACAAATTAAATTCTAATTTCCTTTTTTCTCTCTCTTTCCAGTTCCAGAGACTTCAGTTGAGTGGCTTTGGAAGAAATCCAAAATATCAGAGAAGAATGAAAGCACATACGCTAGTTACTCTGTTAATTTTATATTGTAAATATCTAAATTTCATATATATATGTACATATGTATGTATATGTGTATATATATATGTATGTATATGTGTATGTATATGTGTATATATATATGTATATATATGTGTGTATAAATGTGAATATATATGTATATATATGTGTGTATATATGTGAATATATATGTATGTATATGTATATATATATGTGTGTATATATGTGTATATATATGTATGTATATATGTATGTATATGTATATATGTATATAAACAGAAATAAAAAAGCAAATGAATTGTTGTGTAATTGCGTGCTTTTTTTATCTGTATTATTATTTCTTTGTGAACAAATATATTCATTTCTTTTGTAAATAAACAATTTACTTATTTCTGCTGTACTTAATTTAACAAATTATTTGGCATTAATGGCAATTATTTTCTTATACTGAAATGTAATGGTGAAAAAGGTCCATTCTTAAGAAATACCTCTAAGGCTTGAGTCGTTGCTCGTAAAGTAACGTGTTTCGAATATTATGTTAAACGGCAAATGAACACTTATCCAGTCCACATAGGATACTCTAATAACACCTACATTCACCAAATTTTTTATTCAATTTTTTTGAAATGGTTTTAACAATTTTTTTGTCTTTGTTTTTTTAATTGATATGTTGGGAATCAAAATATACAACCAAATTTAAAATATACATTGGCTCTTAGCAAACTTTGTACCTCTACCCAATCAATAGGTTGATTTCGTTGGAAAACTGACAACCTCGCCTATCTCTTACATACCTGAAAAATGGCTTTTAAGGTAGAATCATTAGAATAACTATATACACTATAAAGAAGATATATAAGAAAAATATGTATTGTAAAAGTAAGTAAATTTCAATAAATTCGAAAAAAGTAGAGAAAAACTTGTAAAAATTTTAATTTGTTATTCCAAATGATTGACAAGACATACATTCTTTTACTAAAATTATTTTACGTATATTTCCAGAGGGAAATTGGTGGATCCCAAAAATGGTATATTTGTTTATAATGGTTAGAGTTTTTCCACATTTTGAATACAAGCAACCTAAGAGTGCGGTTTCAAAT
Source organism: Gryllus bimaculatus (assembly GCA_017312745.1). Lineage (NCBI taxonomy): Eukaryota > Metazoa > Arthropoda > Insecta > Orthoptera > Gryllidae > Gryllus > Gryllus bimaculatus. The sequence continues at coordinate 297,211 of BOPP01000416.1, forward strand.
TTGTATAAATGCCTTATAAAATTATGAAAGAATCTTGAGTAAATTTTTGGAAAGGACTTTTTTAACAAAACACAAGGATTGGATAGGAAAAAATAACTGTTGGCTGTTCGTTCTGCTGCCAAAAACCTTTAATTTACTCATTGCCCTTTGATTGGCTGTGTGGTTTACCATTACCTCTCCATGATATGCTCACTGCAATTGGTAGAATATGTGATGACTAGAGGGTGGATTTTTCTTTTTTTCTTGTTGTTGTTCTTCTTCTTATTATTCTTGCTGTTCTTTTTTATTTTTTTCACTTTAGAACAATGCCAATTTCATTTTATGTTACAACAAAACTAAATGACCCATTTTTATACATATTTTTTTTGCATTTTTTGTCCATTTTGACTGATAAGTTGTTTTTTATTTTTTTACGTCTTCACTGCATTGTTTGCGGATTTCATTGATTGTAATATATTTTTAGCGGCACTTGCTTCAACAATATTTACAAGGTGTGACAAACGTTCACCACAGAATTCCTGAGTTGCCTATTCGATTTCTTCACTCATATATTGTCAGCCATGGAGTACTATGTAATGTAAGGTTCCTGTGATGCATATTTGTGCCATTGTCAGTTCGGCCAATATCAAGATAAATAAGGTCGAAACTTTCTTTTAAAGAACAGTTAAACTCAAAGTTTGCAAGCTGCATTCACGTGAACAAAAGGAAGGAGCCTCGATTATATCAGTAATATATCCAACATCTTGAGTTGTTCATCTGAAGTGGTTTTGATCAAATTTTTTTATGTCAATTTCTTTGTTTTTAAAGCATTATATTCCTTTTCATCCTTTTTGACAATGTTTTAAGTCATCAAAATCTGCCCCCTAGTGATGACAAATATTTATAACAGCAAATACAATAAAACTTCCCTTTAAAGTTTTTCAGGGGAAGGGGAATATGTAAGTGAGAAAAAGGGCATAACTGAAATTGATTTTCATGAACAAAATAAAAACTCATTATTTTTACACTATCATTTTACCATTTTACCTAATTTTTTAGCAATATCTACTTTTATATTGCAGTGGCAAATACAGAGGAATCCAGGTGCAATTCAAAATATTTTGGTAGAATGTGACACAATACAGATTTTGTAAGATGTCGCAGTCTACACTCGGCTCATGCTATTATATGATTTTATTAGTTTTAATGATTATCCAAAAATCTTTTTATTTGAAAGTTTCAGTACAAGTTAAAATTAATAACTACCGAAACATTTTAGGAGGGGAAACTTCCCTCTTCATGGATTCGCGCCTGTTTATTGCCACTCTCCCGAACAACTTAAAATTTTTTTTTATTTTATCTGATGTTGAAAGGAGTTGCCTTTTCCTACCACTCTTTTTGATTTAATATCGCGGGCGCAAAATCAGATAGAAGACGTACTATACTTCGATTTAAATATAGAGCCACAAATTACATCGCTGATCAGCTTGGAAAAATATTGTCAGCTGAGGGTCATCTTCAAAGAAGTCTCCCCTGAGGTGGAAGTAGCGGACACACAATGAGGACCTTACTGATGACTTTGTTCGACTCAGTTTCACTACAGAAATGAAGGCCGTTTCCTGCTTGGGCTACAACTGGTGGCGGCGACTCGCGGCTAGTTGCTTCGGTTTCAAGCTCGATGTTACTTGAAATTCGGCACAAGTGGGCGACAGGAAGCCCCACAGCTTGGTGGCATCCTCTGCGCTGTGCCGGGAGCCTACTTTGCCCTACCACCCCACGGGTTCGTGCAGTCTTGGCCCCTCAACTACGCCGAGTTGATTTTCTATATTACCAGTTTCATTAGTGGGAAGTCGCCTCCGAGTCCCCACGGGAGCACTCTGGAGCGTGCCGACTCTAGTAACGGGTAACTACAAGTTCCGGGCTCTTGATGCAGGTTGTCCAGCGCCTCACCGGAATCATTTGAAAATTATAAGGTCTTACAGGAACTTTTATAATAAGTATTAGTGTGAAAAACAAAAAAACCCATAACTGAAATATTTAAGCACGCAAATTATAGGAATTTAACTGGGACTTACCAAAAAAATAGTATAAATGGACAGTGAAACTCTGTTTGCATGTTTTTCACATCTTAACATTAGAAAAAAGAACAGTTGCTGATACCAGATCCATGATACTGTAACAAGTTCTTTAACTGGAACTAAGCCATAAGATGGCTTTTGTCAATGAGATCTTGCAATTAAAATGGCCATTTAAAATACTGGTGATTTTTTCTCTTAAAACTAACTTTTTGTTATAACTACATTTCAATGCATTACTTATTCAATATTTCTAATGGATCTTACCTCTTATCTATAGGTTGTGGACTCAATTTGTGCATTGAATGAAACTATAATAGAAAATAGGAAACAAGTGAAAGGAGATATGTTGCAAAATATCTTACACTTTCTCCAGAGAAGCATTTTTTTAACACATCCCAGTAGTATCAGTTAAGCTCTGCTTAATAGGTGTGAACACTTTTTTATTCTTTCACTTCAGTATGGCTAGTAGTGCAATACTTGCAATTTTAAAAACACAATTTTCTCAAAAGATCGAAAAATTATTTCTTTAATCCTTATATGTCCAGTGTTGCATTTTCACAACAATGTGCAACAATGCATACTTTTGATTTTCAACAATTTCTGTATGGTGCAACACTACATTGTATGTTAGGTGCTTCATTTTTAAGGTTTAGAGAACAAATTGATAAAGTGTGTTGATTGTTATTTGCATATCGTTTAAAAGATTTTACTACATACAACATGCATTTATTTGCAGCAGTCACTATCAAATAAGTGTAAAAGTGGCGGTGTCTGCCCAGTGTTGTGTTTTTGCAACACAATGCTTGTGCAAAAAGGCATGTAAACAGTGAAAAATCACATTTAAAAAGGAATTATCACAAAAAATTAATCACAGTTTTATTCTAACTCTAAAATTTACATTAGCACTTAATGTGTAAGAAAACTAAATTTTCTTTGTAATCATGATTCCATGTAGCCATAACTATTCGGAATTGCCTCATCCTCTTCCCAGCTACAACCCAAATACAGCTAAAAAAAATTGGGATCCGTTTTTTTTTTAAATGGAGTTTACGTTTTTCCAAAAATGTGCAATTTTGAGCTCATTTTCACGGAAAACGGTTGTTTTCGAGAATCCTTATTTGACATTATTTAAAGAACATTTTAAGAGTGACATATTAAAGAGAGCAATCAGCACTGTTGTTCGAAAAGTCTGAAAAATGGCGTTTGAACATTTCTGAAAATATATAATTTTGAGCTAACTTTCACAGAAATAGTTCAGTTTTCAAGAAACTTTATATGATATTATTTAAAGCACATGTACTCATAAATATAATAATGTGAAAAACTTGCCGCTAATGTAAATAAAAAAGGATGTGAAAGCCCAGTGAAATAATTTTTTTTTTTTTGAAATTTTTGAAAAAAAATAAAGAATAAAGCAATAAGTCATTTATATGATCTCATAGAGTACATTTAGTACTATCCCTTCTAAAAGTTTAAGGGCACTTTTAAAACATTCTAAGTGCATTTTAATGATCACTTTTTTGGCAATGTTTTAGGTCATCAAAATCCACCCCAGGTACACTGAAAAAAAGTAACACCTATATCACAACAAGATTTCAATAGTTACACAAAGCCTTGTTACGGGAAACGGAAACATTGAGGATTTATTCCTTTCCCTGGATGCAACAGCATCAAAGATAAAAGACAACATTGATGGACTATCTGGCCTGTGTTTGCTGATAAGGTGATGATGCTTCATAAACGGACCTGGTCCCCTCCTCAATGCTATACACGTTGCAGAGCAGTTACAGGTCACAGCAGCAAGGTAGCTTGTCAGATGACCCCAAAGAGC
>BOPP01000416.1:301120-335492 GCA_017312745.1 Gryllus bimaculatus
GGGGGGGGGGGGGCGCGCCAGCCGAGTGAATGACTCACAAGTTGGGTATTGCATGCAGCTGCTCGCTCAGTTTCTGAAGAATCTACTCTTCAGTCTGTTCCGTGATTTGGTGTAAATTGGAATCTGGTGGTGATTTCTTTAATTGTCTGAATTATGTATTCGAAGTGAAAGTCTTAATTCATTGGGAGTGAAAGAGATATTCAAATTAAGTGCCAATTAAATATTTTAAGGAACGTATATATTCCTATCGTGTGTTGTAATAATATTTGTATATTAGGTTATGTGCAATGTTGCAATTGGGCACTAAACCAGCTCAAATAATGTAAATTAATTGTAAAATTCCCTTAAAAGCCTATGTTGAACAAGATAAATAATGATTTCATTATATATATCATTGGTTAAAATAATATTAATTCAAATTTCAATGTTGTTGAGGGGGCTTGGCTTCCCAACTCATTATATTGCATTCATTTGAGCTTTTTTTTAATTGTTATAAAAGTAAGTTATTAGATTATATTTGATTACTTTTTAATACTCAATTGTGTATTGCAAATAGGTATGTTTTACAATATTTACTAATTTCCCAATTTATTGAAATTTTTTAAAAATAAGTCTTCAAATGTCATTATTGGCAGTTAGAAATTGTAGAATTGATTATTGCAGAATTCTCAAATCTCCATTTAAATTGAGGCTAAAGCCTGTCATGTTCGGTAAATATTTGAACCAAATATTTTTATTTTTCAGGATGATTTGGCACACGTGATGGAAATTGGTTTATTGATGCAGATAATCGTGGATATTGTGAATTCCAAATGCCTATTCCATGTCAAGATCATGATCATGTTTTGAAAGTTACTCTAATACATTGTGTTAATTTTGGAGGGGTCTTGGATTTCTGGTACACTGTTCATTCATATTTAACATTCATGAAATGTATATACATTAATGGTTCTACTTTTTTAATGTGCATAATATTTTGAACGGGCCAATTTTTTTAAAATTCTAATTAGGTAATAACTAATCGATGTTATAATTTGTGAGGTTGTGGTCTTAGAATTACTAAGTAAGAATAATGAGGAAAAAACATTTCACATTCCCCTTAGAAAAGTGTCAAACATAAAAATGCTAGGTAACAAACATTGTATGGATGTACGAATGACATTTCTTTCTCAAACATTATGCAATGGTTTTGGACTCTTTGTTTTTGTCATTTTCAAAAATGCCTGAGAATTAATGATTGATGTGTCAAGACATACATTCCCTTGTTTTTTTCTTCGAAAATTGCAAAAATAATTCTTAAATGTACAAAATACGCACGGATATTTTGTTAAAGTATAAATAAGTACGGATATTTTGATCTTCAAGGTATTTTTACATGAATCAGCCATTTACCTTTTTATAATTTTGTCCGAGTTCGAGCCTCATACCACATCTGTGGCGTAGTGGTATAAGTGCCAGAACATGAAATCTGAGGATGCAAGTGCCAGTACCGGAGCGAAAAAATAATTAGTGGCTTGACGAAACTTTTGCTGGTTATGTAGTCGTGTAGTTTGCAGAGTTTTTGAAACAATGCGAAAAAATGTGCTTTGGTAGCACCACTAGTTTCAAAAAGTCGGTTCGTCTGTCCGTCAGTCGGTCTGTCTGGTGTGAAAAACAGCACCTAAACTATGAGTTTGATTCTTTCCTAACTGTATAAACCTCTCTCCATCTGGTCTGAGTCAAAGCTCTGTGATTTTGAAAAACATTCATTACATTTTGGGGATACTTTACATGAAGCCCCCGGGTACTTCCAAAATTTTCTCAAAAACGGTTACAATGTTTTTCTTTAGATTTCTTGTAAGAATAGAGTAAAACACACTTATTAAGGTGGCTTAGAACTGATTTTCCGAGTTAACTCTGCATTTTCGAAAATGTTGAAATTTTGAAACTTTTCGGGCGTCATTCTACGCCTACAAAATTGAAGATAGAGATCGAATAAAATTTGTTTTCCATAGGAAGATCTTTCATTAAGGTCATGTACATTTTTTGAAAATTTTGTTGTTTTCACGAAATAATGCCTGCAACATGTGCAATTTAAAAAAAAAAATACAAAAAACAGATTTTATCAAAACCGGCTCCAAATGTTTTTCTTTAAACTTTTGGTAGGAATTGTGCTAAATGCACTCCACGCATTTAATGCAATGCACTAAATGCAAAAGATAACAAACTTAATATTGCTCTATCGTGTTTTTCTATATTTTTTTTTCTTTTTTCAAAAATTACAAAAATGTAAGTTTTTTACTTCTATCGCGTCGTGAATATTTACATTAGCGGCAATTTGTTTTAATAAATGCATTTATGAGTGCATGTGCTTTAAATAATGTTATATAAAGTTCCCCGAAAACTCAACATTTTTCCGTGAAAATGTGCTCAAAATTCCGCATTTTCAGAACCACTCAAACGCCATTTTCTTAAAAACCGCTCCAAATTTTTTCTTCAAACTTTTTCAACATAGTGCTAATTGCACTGTTGAAGATGACATATTGTTAATTTTTCTGTATTAATTTATTTGTTCCAATATTACACAAATGTCATATTTTTGAAAGATCTCTAACGCTTTTAATATGCACATTTCCACCGATTTTTAAACACTATTGCTTTGTGAGTAAAAGTGCGTGAAATGAAGTTTTTCGAAAACTCAATAGTCTTCTGTGAAAAGAGGTTCAATTTTCGAATTATAGTAACATTTCTGGCCAACTATTAGGAAACTAAAAAATAAGTGAATTTCAAAAAAAATGTACTTTAGGTGACGATAGAAGGCAGCTGGCAAGAGAATGTAGCAAGTCCTAGCCGAGATGAAAGGAAATAGAAAATTAATACGGTAGAGTCTGTGCTATTCTGTTGCACCATTAGTTTTATTTGCGTTTGGTGCTTAAGTTTCAAGAATTGTCAGTTTAAATCTACAAGTTTCAAGATTTACTTTAATAATTCTCTCGTCACCGCTTCCCCATTTCTTAGGTCCTTTTTATATTGTTTTCTTGATAACTAAGGACACTCCTTTCCTTCCCCTTTGATATTTTGGGACAACACTAAATGTGTGTATGTGTGAAGCGTTTTGCTCTATCACTGAGGCTTTCTTCTTAGTTTCGCTCATGACTGTGATATCCATATCCATCTCTTGTAATTCGTGTAATACCTCCTTGGTCTTTCCCCCGAAACCTTTTTGTATTCCACGTCCCTACGTTAATAGTCCATTTCTTTTGCCAAGTTCGTTTTCAATATCCAATCGGCTTATCCTTGTTAGGCTTTTTAGCATTTTGAATTGTTTTCTAAGACAATGGAAAGCTGGCCCATCACCAGAACCCCATGCTCGGAGGACCAGGTATTTACTTCAGAGTTTTCCTCCACTTAGATGAGCTGTCGTCTCGAGTCTCGTCCACCCGAATTTAGGACAAATGAATACATTATACAAAATTAAAAAGTAGAGTAGTAAGAAAAGAAGAAACGTACTAGAACAGCGAAGAAAAGATGATGAATGACATCCTAGCCCTCGAGACTTAATAATACTCCTTCGGAGTCGAAAATACCAGGGGCCAAGAGAGGTCTAGTAGAATAGATCAAAGAAGTATGATGCAATGTATAGATTAGCAGTATCGCACTAGAAAGGGAACCACCTGGAAACGAAGTGCTCTCGTGACTCAGTGGCGAAGAAACGTGCCTTTCACTACAGGTTGTGAGTTCGATTCCCCGTAGAATCCCAGCAGAACATCGTGGGAAATTTGTCACGACAAAACGAGTTTGTCTGCTTCACAGGGACTAGTCCAACCACTGTGAAGTGTCCAAAACTTTAGCCCTATTCTTATTCCTTCCCAATCCTGGCTGCTGGGTTGTAACGCATGAGCGCGTGGTAGGATGCGCGTACGCCGAAATGCTACGTGGCGGTCCTCGTAACTGACTTCGAAGAGACGTGACATGACATATTAGTTACGGAGGGTTACTCATAATAAGTGCACTCAATTAATGGAGGATTACTCCAAGCTCAATGCCCCCGAAAGGGCTTGGAGACGCGTTGTGTCTGTGTAGACGCAACAAATGTAAAAAAAAGTTGCTGGTGGGGGGCGGAGACAGGTATTGAATACAGGTATAGGGAAAAACAGATAGTATATAGGGGAAAAACGTAGGAGTGTTAGGACATGGAAAGGAACCGAGAGGTCGTTGCGAGTCATCCCGTCGTCTGACTTCTCCCCCAATGTCTGTACAGGTTGGGTAAACCTACCAGTAGTAATATGAATCGATTCTTCAACCAATCACTACTTCTACCCCTGTCATAGCCCTCAGCTTCATGGGAGCACACAAACCTTCTCACCCATACCCATCAGTGCTACTTTAAGATGGGGTCTCCTCGGGGAGCCATTTTAAATATTTGTAAAAAAAAATTACTCTAATGAAATACTTACATTACAAAGTTGATATAAAAAAATATATTATATTTCTTATAAACTTTTTCATATAATTAAACAATTGCGAGAAAATAAAATACAATGTAATATTCAATAAAATAAACAAACTTATGAAACTATGGACAATAAAAATTTAGAGCCATATACTAATAGACTTAAATTTTCGTTGTTTTTTTTATCCAGCATTTAATTGTCTGTAGATAAAAACCATTTAACTAGTAATACTGCCCTAACATACCCCAAGCTAGTTTAAAGGAAAGCGCGTTTAAAACTTCAGTGGTGTCTATAATTCTAGATTTGTTTGCTAAAGCTTAAATTGATGAGTATCAGGTGCGGATGCAGAGAATTTTGGGGGAGACGTATGTGTGTGTTGTGATATATCAATTATTTAATATAAAAGTTGACAATAAAAATAACCGACGAGCGAGAGAAAGGAAGTCGAGTAGAGACTCGCATAGAGGCCGAGCAGAGGAACCTTTTTTGTAGCCGTGACGAATCGCGAGGAGGCGACAGTGCCGACACATTTATGTCTACTGTAACGTATTAGCCAGCGTGCCTCATGGCATCTATTTGGGGACGCTCGGAAGAGGATTAGCCTCGCCACAGGAAGAAGGGTTTTTCCGTAAAGGGAAGAACGCGGAAATGGGAGACACAAGGCTTTGGGAGTATCCGGCCTATAGAAACTTTTCACTGTTATAACAAGCGAGGGGGTGCGTGACGTAGTAGGTTACGTGGGCCTCGCCTATATAACAAGGTATACAGAGCATGGGTGGGTTCTGGAGACAGTGGGGAGAAACCTCGTGCGTGTGCACAAACTTGGCGCACGACGGTGCATATGCGAGCAGGCTCGCGAGCTCGAGTCACTAGTTGACGAAGCCTGCGGTCTTTAGGTCCTTGGGTGACTGCGGTCACGGGGAGCGATTGCTGTGTGCGTGCTCCGAGGTGAAAGAGTGGTTGATGTGCCACGATTCACGCCGATTCTCAATCGGATAAGATCGCTCCTGCGATCGAGGCAAACCAGCCGTTGGTGGCGCCAGAACGGACTTTGTGTCCCAGCGTGACATCGGTCACGGAAGCTAGGCTTTGTGCGCGCTTCAAAAGTAGGAGTGGCGAATGCCACAATCAAAACCATCTTCATCGGGTTGGATCGCTGCCCGCGTCAGGGATAGTAGGTCTATCAGAGCTAGGGTGTAAGTAAGATATTTAAGTGTATATATTGTTTTGATTTTCTTTGTTATAAATATATTGTTATATGAAAGCTCTGTGTCTGTGGTCGCTGTGAGTATCCATGACGTCACAGTATTCTGTGCATACTGTTATCAGAGCCACGTTTTACACATTGCACAGCTGTATGTAGTTACCAGACGTTCTGCACACACACACATAACACACACACACACACACACCACACACACGACAGCCTGTGACAAGTCATTCATTAACAAAATAATTTAAGTACATAAATTGTGCGTATGTAGATTGCCCACAATAAGATTTACATTGTTCACGTTGCACTAAGAATATATTAAACAGAAACTGCCTTGCAAGGCCTTGCGTGAATACATGTAGCAAATTAACGATTGTGTGGCGAGAGCAGACGACAACTGAACCGAGACGATCCGCAACGGCACCTTGCCGCTTCCTGCCTTGGCGTCCTTTGAGGTACTTCAGCTAATAGGAAAACATCTCACAAATACATTATAAATTTTAAAATGAGCCATACAATTTTAAACACTACTCTATTTTTATGACCATGCCATTTTTAGTACTTCAGAAGACGACTACAGAGAGCTGCCCATTACTCGAGTTAACAGGGAAAAATTATAACTTGAAGATATCAACCTCTAAAACGAAAACAATGGCATTCCAAGGAAAAACACATCTCAGATGTAAAGTAGTGATAAACGGAAAAGTATTGAACAAGTAAACAACTTTAATTATTTAGGACTTAACATCTCATCTGGGACAAAAAAGATATAAAGATACAAAAATTCCAGAAATGTGCGGTACTATATGCAGAGCCACTAAGACAAAAGACCAGACAAGACACCAACTAAATTTTTACAAAACTATGAGTCCCAATGCTAACTTATGGATGCGAAAACTGGACCAGTCAATAGGTCAGACAGGAGAATGATCGAAGCGGCAGAAATGAGATTCTGAGACCATTAGCAGGATATACACTACTAGATCATAAGAGAAATGAAGACATCAGAGGTGAACTACAGTCTCCCAGATACTGGAGAAGATCGACTCACGAGGAAGAATTGGCTCGAACACCTACCAGTATGCCACAAGAACGGCTTCCCAAGACTATCCTCGATTACAAACCAAAGGGGAAACGACCAGAGGCAGACCCACACAAGATGGAAAGAGACTCTTGAGAGCGGAACGGGCCACTAGGCCCAAACCTTGTTGCTGCTGATGATATTGTAAATTAGGAACTAAAGTAATTGTCATTAATTAATAAAATAAATCATGAGATCTTGGAGCAATTTAAATAACAGGAATTATGATGTTAATTTTATCTTTAACTACGTTGACGCAATTGTGTTGCGTAATACGAACATTGAAAGATGTGGGCGCTGCTGTGAAGGCATAATAGGAAGTGTTTCTCGGAATTGCCCACGCTTTCGGATGCAAACAGTTGTAAAACATTATGTTTTATAAAAATAATTCGTACTAGCCTGACTTCATTGATGCGCGTGTTAAGATATATAATTAAACATAAATAGATAGCTTGCGTACCATACCAAGTTACTAGTACTAGTAATCACAAGTACTTGTAAGTTCTGTTTCACAAAGATTTTACAACACTTGTGGATACAAGTAAATGCCCACCATGCGATTCTATTCCCTGGTCCTTTGTGACAAGGAGGTTATAACCCTTTCTTTCAATAAATGCTGAGATGGTCCCTTGTCTTATTTCTGGATAGTAAATGTAACTTCACTCTCTGCACTCACGATGTGCGCAATTGTACTCTCTCTTCATGCATCATATTTTACTCGTGCTTCATGATTGTAATTGTATACATGACTGCAAATATTATTTTTTTAATTGCGTTTTCGCTTTCCTTTGGAATTAAATTGACTGCCTGTGTTTTTTTCGGGCCCATCTCGCGTCTTTGTCTTTTGGTTTTGCGTGCGTATGCTTTGTTTTCTCTGGGGTGGTTTGTTTTAGCCTTGTTCAGAGAGTATATAGGCCTTACTGTTTTACCACCAATTCTTTTTTCTTTTTACTTCAATTCCAGACTTTATAGATAATGCATTTTCTTCATTCGTTTTACAATTACTCCATTTTCTCATTAACTGTCCTTCTACTTCTCACTTTTGTTTTTATTCTTACATTTCTTCGCAATTACATTTAGATGCAACAAAATGTACATTTTGGAGAAATTTCGAGAGCATAATGGTCTTACCATTATCTCATTCACTATCAATTATAGGATAACAAGGCTATATCCTAACTCTAAACATAGAAATATCGTCACTTGTAATCGTAAGTCGTTCAATCCTACACGCATCTGTAGCAGTGGCGGCTCGTGCTTAGGGTGCACAATCCCCAGATTTAATCGAAAGAAACCCCTAATATTTTAGGAATGACATTCAATATTCAAGCTATTGCAGCAATATCGATGTATATGAAATAGTTTTGAAACCAGAGTCCAACTGCCGCTCTCTCCAGTGCCTCGTGCTTTCCCAGGTAATGCTCCAGGGTCTTGGATCTTGGCTGCATTACTGGGTTTACTGCATTTACTCTTACTCATCGATTTAACACGGGCAACATTGGATTTTTTGGTTGGACAACCAGACGCGTTGCGCGGCGACGGAGGGAGTCTCAGGGGAATACAAAAATTATATTTTCGTCTTACTCGCTGCAGTGTAATTTTATGGATTTCGCTTATTGAAAGTACGCAAGTTCGGTAAATTATTGACGGCATTTAATGCATTATTTATGTTTAGAAAATTTGTTCAATTATATCATTTGATATTAGATTTACTGATTTAAAATGCATAGTTGATATATTTGTGTAAAGTTGGCCGATCCGAAAGGAATTTCCTTTCTCGATAGAGGCAGCAGGCTGTAGTTACACCACGGAGAGCGTTGGTGGAATACGAGCGTGTGTGGAAGGATCTTTGTTACAAAATTTACCAGGGTGATATTTTCGAAAGAAAGAAAGGAAAAAAACAAACAATAATATAACTTTATAACAACATAATTTTGTGTGAAACGTGTCGAAGAATAGTGCTTGTTCCGATGTGCTCGAGTCGAACTTAGGTGTCGAGGGGAAATCAAAGCCAGAACCACGTGTGCGGGAGGTATATAATATACCTCACTCGGTCATGACGTATTAAGTTAAGTAATGATTCGATGTACACTTTTTATTTAATTTTAATTAATTTGAATTGCTTACATATTTATTATTCTTTCGTATTGTGCATTTTGGAAATTACATCATTCGATGGAGGTGCAATCTCGTCTGTTGGGGCACCAGCCGTCATTTATCTGTAGGCTTGGAACAAATACTGATCATTTACAATTGAAGAGTTCAGAAGCCAATCAAACTTAAAAATAATAATAATAATGAATTATAACATGGTTGTGTTCCCATGTAACTTTTTGTCAGTGGCCAAGCCGGCGAATTCCACATTTAAACCGTTTGCCGCTAGAATGCACAAACTGCTATGGCAAATGAATATTTTATCAGTTGTTTCAGTGACCAGTGTGATTAACTCCTTAGCTCCATGACAGCCGATGTTTAACCAAACTGATTTTAACTGAAATGAACTGTTTCGTGTTTTCCAACTTTACAGGATTTGTTCATGTGGTATTTATGTTTACTTTCTTATTTCAATCAAGAAATGGCAATAAAGTCAAACATAAAGTCATGTACTCAGACTCGTGCGGTTGTCAAACCCGTAACATTAAAGTTGTTTTCTCTTATAAAATATCTCCAAAATCAGAGTGATAACACAAACTATTTACTTAAAGTTCATTGTACCAGGACACAGATACCTTCCAAATGAATAAGATTTTTTGTTTATTGGAAAAAAAAAACAAAAAAAAAACAACCTAGTTGCCACATCTTTTCTCTGAGGGATTGGTATGATATCATTCTTGGCTGCAGGAAAACAAACAAGTATTTCCTCACAGAAATGAAGATGACTGCACAAGAGGTATCTTTCAAAAAGAACCTGCCACTGATGACCACTGCATCACTTACGCAGAATAGAGGCAATAAACATTTGTATTTCAGGCAATTTTTCTTTTATTTTAAGTATTGTTTAATTACTTACACACACTAACACTAGTATATTTTCTAGTAAAAATAAATTGTTCTGCATGTATTTGTTTAATAAAATATTGTTTAGAAACCTTCAGAATATTTTGTCAATAAAATTCAGAACTCTGTTAACCTTTCAGTTGGTAATGTGACTAAGTGCGTATAAAGTGTTTTTTTTTTTTTTTTTTTTTTAATGGGAGTGAGAGAGACATTGACCTTCATAAATATATTTATAAAGTGCTGAAAATGTACCCTTAATTATAAAAAATGAATGACTATTTGAAATATACTGAAAAAAGTATAGACTTTCTAATTGATAAAAACATTAATTGTTCATACTAAAACTTTTCATTTGATGTAGTGCTTGGCATCTGAACCTCTCAGTTGTATTAGACTTTTCTGAGAAACAGAAACACTTGTTTCTTGTAGAATTTCACTTGTGAACTACTGGTCATTCACTTGTAGCGATTTCTAAACTTGTTTGCCGCGGTTCTCACAAGTCCAGAGCACGATGTTGACGAGTGCAGGTCAGCAGCATAGGCATCATCTCGAACATTCGATTACAATGGACATGTTAAATGAAAAAAGATGACATTTCATTAGAAATCGCCCTTGTTATTAAAAATTAATAACGTTTTGTATATGTTCATTTTTCTCTTATGTGGAAAATAAATATATTTTATATACATTAATCTGTGTTCATATTAATATGCAAGGTATATTACTTTCTATTGTTATTCCCACTTATCATTATGTTTACATTACAAAAATACTTCTGCCATTAAATTATTTTTTTAAAGGTGAAGCTGATATACAACGATGTTCATCAAGCCTAGTCACACTCCAAGAAAATTATGATTGTCAAAAGTCGTGAAATTCTGCTTATATTACGAAAAAGGAAGCATCTGTCCTTATGTTAGTATTTTTAAATATTTACATTCTCACTTCACTATTTCTATTAAATGTTACTGTTCAATTAAGTGAAATACCTCATCTATAACATTGTTTTCTGTAAAATGATAGTATTAGATAAAAACATATTGTGTACTATTTCATAAACAATCTTTTATTTTCTTGATACCCCAAATTATTATTCTTTTGTTCATTTAAAGCCTTTAATCCACTATAACACAATGCATTTCATTCCTAATAAAATTCATATATTTCAAAGTAGGCTTATTTATTTCCACAATTCTCCACGTATCTTATCCTTGTGTACTATACATTAATTATATCATTGATAGGAAAACCAAAAGAAAAAATGCCATTTGAGATGCTGGCGGAAACTAAACTGAAGTGGCAAATACACAAAAGAAACTAGCTGAAGATGCGATACTGCACAAAAAAGAAATGCAGGAATTGGAGAAGAAGAATAAAATGAAAATGCATGAATTAGAGAAGAAAAAGAAAATGGAAATGCATGAATTAGAAAAAGAATACCTTTTAATTAGAATATTTAGAAATTAGAATATTAGAAAAATATCTTGTTATCAACTTATTCCAGGTTGAATTTTGACTATTATTAGTAACATTCCCATTATTATCATCATCTTCTTCTTGTATCTCGAAGTGGTCATCACCCATATTAGTAACAATATTATGAAATACTGCACAAGCAACAATAATTGCGTGTACTTTTGACAAGTGAACATTTATTTTTTTGATTAAAACTAGAAATCTGCTTTTCTACACGCCATCTGACCTCTCCACTACATTTCTTGTTTTGATGTGCGATTTATTGCACACGTTTTCCGCACCAGTTGATGGGTTATGGAGAGGCGTTAGGAGAAAATTATTATTTTCATAGCGTTTATCACCTAAAATAAAATTTTCCCCGAACTCTTTGTCCAATAATCTCTGCTTTATGAAAGAAGTATTGAAAATTGCCGGGTCTTGACAGGAGTCAGGCCACCTGGCAACTATGTCCATTATCATCAATTTTGCATTTGCAATTGTTCGGATATTAATGGAGAAGTTTCCTTTTCTGTCTCTGTAAAATTCTGGATTTTGTCCACCTACAGAAAACATTACAAAATATATTAGCAAAGATATTTACAGTTTGAAGCGCTATTTATTAAAGAGAATGCAATTCACACACTAAATTGACAATTTTGAGTTTGTGACCAAATATTTTCATTTCATTGTGATAGGATAATACAAAATAACAAAAATAATTTGCGAAATTATATTACCTAATTAATAAAACAATTTAGAATAGGTTCCAAGTAAAATTAACAATAAAGCAGCAATCATTGACATGAAAAAGAAGTTACATCTCAAAAATAATTTGTTAGGGGAAGAAATATGAAGATGTATAGAAAATAGCAGATTTTGTATTAGAAAAAATTCCATCATAACAACAACAACAACAATAATAATAATAATAATTGACAAAACACTCATTATGCAGAGTAGAACCCTAAAATCGACAGTACTCAACTTAAAACTACTCTCCTACAAATAATATTTTTGAGGTGTCACTTCTCTTACACAAGAAATGTACGTTACATATTAACAGGTGATTCTTTGGGAACATGTGTGCAATCTATTGCTCCCAGAACTCTAGGAAATCTCGCAACATCGTAGAAATCTTGTTGAATAGTTCCTATATTCTTTGGAAATTTTACAAATATAGGTCTTAATTCCGGAATGATGTGACACACTTGACTTACTACTTTTGAAGAAGTAGATTTGCTCACCCCATTGAAATCTCCAATAACAGTCAAATATGATCCTGTTGCATATTAACGTAGTGTGAGAAGAAGTAGATTCATTGGTGAAACTGCTGCATACTAACAAATCACAATGTATACATTTTATTATCTTGACATAAAATTAATTTAGCAGGACCAATTCATGCAGAAATATAATATAACTCAGTACTCACAAACCAGTTGTTTTTATTTTCTGTTTTATCAAAAACAGAACTTTGCCCATCGCAGGCTTTGTTAATATAAAACGGGATCTGAAATCATGATCGTCGAGAATTTCAAAATACTCAGGCCAATCTCGAATTACACGCTGTCTGTGCGAATGCTCTAAATGATCAAAGAGCTCGTCGAATTCGTCATCTATCATCTCTATCATGTCTTCCATCACTGAAATACCACCGACACTCCTTGAAGTTTACACACAAGAGCCGTAAACACAATACACTGCAAATTTATATTGGAATTATCTACCAGATAAATATTTAACTGCCTCTCGAACCTCCAGATAATTTACCGGACACTTTAACCACCAGATAGATTTATCTGGCACTCGTAAAACACAAATTTTCAACATATCTATTAGATAACTTCTGGATAGGCTATCAGACACTTTATCTGGCACCAGTGAAACAGGCCCTAAATCTTTTATTCACCATTAGGTTTGGTGTCAAACTTGAACAAAAGATTTTCTGTCAGAGTTTTGATTTTTAGAAATAATATGATTTTATAAAATAAATATGAATTCTACCATTTACAGCTAAAATTTATTTAAAAAATAGATTTTTATGCCATTCTATCCCATTTGGCCAACGTAATTTTGGGGTATATTGGTAACCATTAACATTTGACTTGCATGTTTATCCATGTCATAAGATTTGTAATTTTTTCTTTGAATTTCTGCTGATCAAATCTACTGGTCAAAACACCTTTGGAAACTTCACGAGAGATTGCATCATTGGCGTAATGCTAGATCAGCTACAACAAAAGTACAGCCATAATACACGATTCTTGAGCAAGAGAAACAAATAAACACAAACCATTTTTTACAATTACCAATTTGCAAGCTTCAATTGTTTAAGCTAAATGGGAAGCAGAAATATGAAGGCAAAATTATTTTTATTATCTACAAGAATGTTTTTCGGGCTCTTATATCATGAACTACTTTTTTGGAATATCGGTTTTAATTTAGCCTGTAGTTTAGGAAATCAAAATATCGAATTGCTACAACTTGTCTTCATGCACCAGTATTTGAAAATATTCTTGATACTGAGCAATAGAAAATATGTTTTCTCATAAGCGTCTTGCAAAAAATTTTCTTTAAGCACAAAATAATTGTGGCCCATTGTACTCTTTGAATGACCATTCACAGAATTCTTTGGTGTCTATTGAACATTTGTATTAGCCATCCAACTTTGTAGTTCTCCTGCAAGAAGTCCTCCCAAAATCACCTGAATTGGATAATATACCATGAGAGGAAGAGATATTGCAAATAAATGATTGTATCCTGCATAGAGGATTCGTAAAATGGGTATACCTAAAAAAAAAATATAATTATATTTTTGAAACATTATAAAATACACAAAACAGATTTCCAGTATCAAACTCACCAAGAGTTAGTGATTTATGTGTTGAAGTGAATAAAATTGTTGCTATATCAGCTGGAGTAAAACAAGTAATTAAGTTTGTTGCTGACAAGAAACTTAGGTACAAAAGAATTATTTGAATGAGAACCACTAAAAGAAAAACATTAATGTTCATTACTTAAAAGGTCTTGGCTTCAATAAACATACATCCACATCAGTATTTGGACTTGGGACTAATTAAAAACAAACATACCCAGAAATATTGTAAGTACAACGCTCATTGGTTGTAATGCCACATTTTCATGAGCGATAAACATGTCACAGAATGTTGTGTAGATGAGTAATAGTAGCGCAAATTCTCCTATTCTTTCCATGCATTTATTCGGAATCCTCAGACTTGTTACTTTATGAAAAATTATGCCTACTGCTAAAGGTAATGTAACAGTCAAAATTAGATCAATTATTGTAGAAAATGGTGGAACCAGAGCTGTTGCATGGAGCTGAAAATGCACAAGATGCTTTTGTTCGTAAAGTGTGGTTAATAAATACTTGTATTAATGATGTAATCATTACTTACAAAAAACAGTAAAGTAAAAGGAGTAGTGAAAATGCCAAGAACACTTCCTAGTATTGAACTAAAAACTGCTGCTGGCTCATTTCCACCCACAGCTCTAGCCATAACAACAGATGAATAAGAAGGTGGCATGCAGCTGACAACTATTAACCTACAAGAATGAATGTATATAGTCATAGGTGATTATAAATGTAAATAATTATCAATACCATTTGCAGGAAAACCATTTCATTACCCTTTAAGAATCCACTCATCTACATTGAATTGATAAAGACACACTGTTAAAAACTTAACAAAAATAGGAACAAAAAATAAAGAAAACGTTTGCACAAAAATGTGAAGATCATAATGTTTAGCAGCATTGAATACATCTTCTAATTTCATTGACATTCCGCTAATTAGAAAGATTGTTGACACAGCTCCATATTCAACCGTTATCTCTGGTCGAAGAATACCTAGTGAAAAAATGCAATAGCATTACATTTAACACTAAATTATTAAAACATTGAATATTCTTTCTTATTCACTTTTGTGTGTAATACTCACCTCCTTTCTCGCCCAATTTTGGATTTATTTCAGCCAAAATAATTACAAAAAATATTGCAACAAGAAACAAGTGACTCTTCCAAAGTAAAAATGGATTTCTTTTTGCTGGTTTCATTCTACTGTCAGTCTAAACCTACATTATGTGATTTTTAAAGAAAATTATTTTAACAGAATAGATTTTATGTTGAACAATAACATCCTAATAACTACACTAATATTCTCTCAGCACTACACTGCAACAGATAATATGATTTTACTGCCACTGGAAGTTATCAGGTGGAGACGGGTTCATACACCACAAACCTTGTAGGTTTGTTCCGGTTTGTTCCAGCAGCAGTTCGAAACAGTTCCCGAACTAGTCGCGCGCATGCGCAGCCTAGTATTTGGCGCTTCCAGGCAGCAGCAGTCAGCGGACTGCGTGACTGGAGTTACCGGCGTTCTTCAGCAGGGTTGCTGATTAGTTTGAAACCAGTCCGAAACAGTCCGAATCAGTTCGTGCTCTCTCCCTCAAACTAGAAATCCGCGCATGCGTACTTCGGTCCCCGAGTTCCCGCCAACGCCAAACTTGCGACGACCGCCATCACGTTTCCATCAGGTTTCTGCATCGTGGGTTTATATTCTGCTCTATATATTTTGACCCTGCTTTGTTTTACATTTTATTGATTCTTGGTTTTCGGTGATTTCGCTTTCTTTCGGATTTTTCTCGTGAATATTGGAATTTGACCCTACTTTATTTTATGTTTCATTGATTTTCTAGTTTTTTTTCAAGTATTACTAACCCGCGCTTCTTTAAAATTTTTTATTTATTTATTTATAGTTAAATGATGGGAGGGATTCTGAACTCAAGAAAACATGCGCAGATCATCTTTTCCCCCATACGTCACATATACAATTTTTTACTTTTATTTACTAAATCAATCTAAATCTAGATTCTGGATTTTGGTAAGTTAGCTATCTTTTAAATTTTCTTACGGATATTGGAACTTGATATTTGTTCTTTTTTTTGAAAACGGAAGGTAAGTAATTTTAAGGAAGTTCCTTGTACCGTGACTAACTAAATATGTATGTAGTTATTTACCGTTCTGTATTGGTAGCGTTATGTCTCATTTTTAAGAAAAATACAAATAACCGAAACCAAAGAATAGTCAAAAACAATAGCGAAGTCACAGTTTACCAGGTTCAAAAACCTGTAATGATAGCAAGGTCAAGAAAATAAGCGAGCAATTATGGAGAAACGTAAAGCGCAAGTGAATACGCAGGAACTAACCAGGGTCAGGTCGCTTTGATTTTTACATGCGTCACGAAAATTATATCTGGCGGAGAATTCTGCAACTACCGATGAAACGAAAAGCAGCGGCACCTAGAGACTGATTTTTGTACCTACTTGTTCCAGCAGATCCCAATCCGGGGACTAGTTTCTGACTAGTTTGCACTCCGCATGCGCAGAGTGAGAGTACGTAAAACAGTCCGTGATTGTTTGCTGGAACAAACCTACAATCAGAAACAAACGTCACCACTTGACGTCGCTCTGACGACGTTTAAACCACGGAAGTACACACAGGAAGCAGAGAACGTTGGAAAAGTCGCACGGATGAGTCGCAGGTCAAGAGTAGTGCTAGTTTTGGCTGGCCAATAGCAAACACCCAGCCGTGACGTCACCGTTAGGCTAGACTCAGGGGTGGGGGGGGGAACTGCAGTGAGTTCAAGCTTTCCCGACTGGCAACGTAGGGTCGCCAAATGGCGTCTTGTGAACGCCGCCCAGCAGCCTGACAGGGGAGGTAGCAACCTCGTTGCCCGGCGCTTTCTATTCATCAATTTTTAACTTACAATATTCTATTCGCTTGATTTACGTCTAGGTCAGTGCTATCTGCTTGGTATTCTATTTAACTGATCTCCTTTTTCGCAAGCATTCAGTGCATGCAGTAATGTGTAATCGGCATGGTCGCATCATCTTTCCGATCCGTAGACAAACTATGTGAATGCTGTGTTCCGATCTTTGCGTCCAGTTCGTAATGTGCATTGAGACGAGAATGGTTTGCAATTCTGTAAAAATTGCCTGAAAACAGTCAATGTAGTTATGATACAAGGCTGTGCATGAAGAGAATTGGACCACCTCGGCCTGATATACAAATTTTACAATCTGAGAGAAATGGCAATCGTTCTTTTGTACGGAAACGTCAAAGGGGTAAATGACCATATTAATTTTAGGGGGAATTTATCCATGTGTTCCCTCCTTGATTGTAAAATGTTCCAACAATATCAAGAAAAATTCCTCTTACAAAGTGTTGATCTCGTTTCACATTTCTCTCCGTTCGTGAGCTAGCAAACTGAATTCTGAGCTGGATGTGCTATATAAAAGAATCCGAGAGAGCTTTTTCCACTTTGGAAGGGTTATACACATTTTTAAGAAATACCATGTCGGAAGAGAGATTAAATGGACTTTGTATGTTTTCATTATAAAGAGTTTTGTTACGAGACTCATTTAATTTTAAATAATTAGTAATAGATTTACAGAATGTAAAAACAGAAGACTCAATTTAATTTATAGATCATGTGTTTAGCCTGTCTTCCGGGGAGAAAATTCGATTGTAAATTTTACTTATGTGACTTAAACCATCCAAATATAATAATATTTCAAATGCCTAACTTTATTTGATCCTGTAACTTTGGGTGCCCTCCCTGATACCTAATCCCAGAGCCGCCACTGAGTGGATGTTAGCAGTGTTCGGCGGTGTTTTTGGGCTGCAGAGAAGTCGGAGACGAATAACTTCTTGACGTGGCAGAACATCGCAAAGCATTCGTCTATACACAACGGTGACTGCAGAGAATATCCAGCGCGTCGGTGACATCATTCGAGGAAATCGCCGGGTAACCAACCACGAGTGAATTGTGTTTTGTAATGTCAATAGGAAAAGGTAGTGTAATGGCTATCATTTAACACTTCGGTTATTCAAAAGTTTGTGCTCGTTTGGTATCCAAAATACTGACACAATCCAATAAAGATGCAAGAAAACAATAGCCACTGATCTCTTGCATCTTTATAAGATTGAAGGTCAACAGTTCTTATAAAAAATTGTCACAGGTGACGAAACATGGATTTTTTTTTTTTGAATCAGAGACAAAGAGTCAGTCAATGGAATGGCGACACTCCACGTCACCCCGAAAAAAGGAACCCAAAAGTGCACCCCCTGCAGGAAAGGTTATGGCTACTGTGTTCTGGAATGAAGAGATGATTCTTATGGACTTTTTGAAGCAGGGAACAATTAACTCCAATCGATAGTGGATACATTAAAGAAGCTTAAAGGTCACCTCCGGAGAATTCGTGCTACGGCGAGGCAGTCTGATATTCTTCTTCTCCACGATAATGCAAGACCTCACACTTCTCTGCTCACAACTGCAACAATTGTAGAATTTCAGTGGGAGGTTCTTGTCCGCCCTCCTTACAGTCCAGACTTTGCTCCTTCTCACTTATCGCACCTCCAAAAGGAAGCTTGCGCGGACATCATAAAAATGATTTGTCTTAAAACAGACAATGAAAGTTTGAGGAACGTCGTGCGCCAATGGCTGCGGAAGCAGGACAGCAATTTTTACCGCCAGGGAGTACACGCTCTCGTTCAACGATGGACAAAAATTACAATTAAAAGGAGAATATTTTGAATAATAAATTATTTATAAAGAAAGTTTGATAGATAAACTCATATTAATTTCACCTTTTTTCTTTGAAAAATAAATATGTAATAAATTCGGAGGCATTTCTTTCTGACTGTCCTTCGTATGACAAGGTTTTACATTTCTATAGTATTCTTAGTCATGTTTCGGTTCCATCATTAAGGGGCCGAAAAATTGAAAAAATGTGTAAAAAATATTTTTATGTGGCAATTGATGGCAGCTGGCAAGAGGGTGGAGTAAAACCGAAAATATAACTCAGAGCAAAGAAATAAGTGAACGAAATAGAGAAAGTCTGTGCCATTCTGCAGCATCGCTAATTTATATTTCACAAATCTCACTACTGATGCTATAATTGGGGCAGACGTTCTCGTATCCTCTATAAACAAAGTATGGAACTGAATTTATCTTGAAAAATTGTGTTTCCAAATAATTCCGATTTTTACCTGGACTTTCTTCGAACAAGACCCGAAAATTGAGGTGACTTGGTGGCTCAAGAATGATTAGTAGCAGCGATAGAGGAGATGGACCGGGTAGTATAACGTGAAAAAGGGCAGCAAGCAAGCGAGCCAATCAGTATTAGTACACTTCTTAAGGGCATTCGCAAAGTTGTCTATTTGCAAACCACAGTTCCAGTGCCGCGTCGAATTTGGAATTCACGAACTACCTCCTCGCGAGGTACGTAAAATTAGCATTGCAAGGTTTTTTAAAAAGTGGAATTAAACTCAAAAATTTGTCGCTTTTTGTTGCTAATTTTTTTACGCAAAAAATGTCGCTCTTCATTTGACACTGCTATAAACAATCAGCATATTGGGCATCAAGTTAACAACGCAATCACCAGAAAACCAAGAAATTACAGAGATAATTAAAAATAATTACATGGGACTTTGTCGCTTTTTTGTTGCTCAGTAGTATCCGAAAAGAAATTTTGTTGCTCTTCAGACACCATCTAATAAGGGAAATGGGAAACTTTACCAAAATACCGGAAATGCGAAATTTGCCCTCTTTGCGACGGGATGTCACGCTACACGCGCGCGTGTGTGTATAGCGTGTCATCCCGTCGCAAAGATGTAGCGTGTCATCCCATGCGAACACTACACGCGCGTGTGCGCGTGTGCGTTCGCTAAAATTAACATAAAATTATTTACGGACAACTCGCTGTAGAAATAATGGGACACTGTTTACAACGCCATTGACACAAATGAAAAATGTAATCTATTTTCTCAAAGCTTTCATTTTACTTTAACGTATGCTTTCCTCACAAAAAGAGAAAATTAAACATTTCACGGAAAAGTAAAACTAGGAATTAGAACATCGTGTAAAATAAAAGTATTGCGCTTCACTTTATTTCTAAACATCATAACGTATCACCCGGTTTCCATGTCTATTTCCGAGAGTACAAAATAATTTTACGGAAAGTAATAGTTCAGACAAAAATAATGAAAAATAATCAGGATATTTTGAAAGCAAGTAACAAAACTAAAGCAATGTGAAATATCGTAAAAAATACGACCACGTCATCTCGATACTTAGTAGATAACGTTGCTTTAAAGGATGTTGAATGAGAAGCAAGTAGTCCGGAAAAAGTGGCAAAAATCTCTAAAACCAACTCTTTTCTAGAATTGCGGCTGAACTCACAAAGGGACCACAAAATTCAATATCATTACCTTGCCAAAATATGTTCGACACAAAGTTTATTTCCGAAACTTCTAACGAAATCCTTTGAATAGTCAGTAAACTAAAAAATATTCATCTGTTTTCGATGAATTTTCGGATTTTTATTGAAAACTTGTGTACCTGTCTTTATACACCCGTTAACTCACATTTTATATGCTTCTTTATGTACAGAAATATTTCCACGTATTTTCAAAACAAAACAAATTAAGACACTTTTTAAAAAAGGGAACAAAAATGAAATTCAAAATTACCAGCCAATTTCTCTTTTGTCACTTTTTTCAAAAATATTAAATGCTCTTTTATACGTGAATGGAAACTTGTATAAGGAAAAACGAAGCGTTTTCAGACTTACAACACGGTTTAAAAAAATCAAAATCTACGGAAACTGCCATTTTTTTTCTTTTTTGAAAGATGTTGCTTCATCAATGGACCAAAATGAACTCATTTTAATATTTTTTGATCATTCGAAAGCTTTTGACCATAACATCTTGCTATCAAAATTATATTATGGAATTCGTGGTACAGAGCGTTCAGTCATATGACCGGTTTTTTTGACAGCCACTGATGCCATATCACATGGATCATGCCTGGAAACGTGGCCCACTGATTAAAATGCAGAAATTATTAGATTTCATTTCACGAACGTTGGCTAACGTGGCGCTGTGACACAACCTAATGTATTGTCATTCCGGCAAAGGAGAAAGTTCAGTGAAAAATATTTTATTATAGTGATAAAACGTTGTTGAAGAATTCTGAAACTATATTCAAGGTTACTATTTTAAAAGTTAATAATTTACCCATACTGTGTTCAGTTAGAATTTGGAGAGTTCACTGCAGGAAAGAGAGGTGCAGCTAACAGGGCTTCTCTTTTGCTGGCGGGCCCCGGGCGGGCCTTTTGTTTGAGTTTCAAGGACAGGTGCGTGTTTCTGACGTTTTTGTATTTTTGCCTGGCACCCTCAAAGAGGCCAAACCCTTCTAAGCCTGTTGAACCTTTGTGAGATCGTTGACACAGGGGAGATTAGGCGTGAACGATTTAACTCCACATATTTCGGAGAATTTCCATTATTTATTTAATATTTATATTATATTTAATTCATTGAAATATTAGATGTAACAGCAATATACTAGTTAGTTAAATTAACAATTTAATAGCATTAATAATAGCTTTTTATCAAATATTTAATTTGTAATTACTTACATTTTAATTACTTTATTTCTTATAGTAAATATTTATTTTTGTAATAATATTTAATGTAGTTTATGATAAATATTAATAGTTTTAAGCAACTTTAGCAATAAGTTCACTGCAGAAGGGAGAAGTGACACAGCATCAGCGCCAAAAAGACATATTTTTTATTGCAAGATTTGTGAAAGAGCTGATGATGTGAGGCAGTATAGAAACTTCTTCAGTTATTGACAAAACTGCCTATGAATTGAGGCTGAAAACTCACATTGTTCAAAAGTAAGAAAAATTATAATGTCAGTAAAATGTCAATAATATTATAATGTCATAAAGTGTCAGGTGAAATTGTTTTGGATAATGTTGAATTTAATTTTACAGATATTGGAAGCAAGACCCTCATACTGCTCAGACTCCAGAAAGGAAGTGCCCAGGAATAGAAGGGACATGAATAGAGGAACATGTGTAGTGGATGATTTTGGACAGAGCTTGATTAGGCGCATTATTTATTCAATGTACGAGAATGGTAAGTATATTTGCATGGAAAGAAATGTTAATTGTTATTGCAAGATCTGATTTTTGATAGAATATATGAAACTGAAGGCTAAAGGTTATTAATTTGTGTGTTTGGATGAAACATGGTTTTATTCAAAAGGCAAGCAAAAAATCTACTAAATCTTGTAGTGTTGAAAATTATGAAATTCTAAATATAAGTGAATGGAGAAGGAATGATTTGCATGTAATGAAATGCATCTTTTTAAAAATAGCTGTGTGTGTAATGACTTATGTGTATGATGAATAGTTTGTCCAGTTTGAAGCACCTACACAATGGTTCAATATGATTTTATTTCAGTAGATCTTTACTAATTGTTTTTAACAATCTATCCTTTAGATCATGGCAAGATAAAACTGAGAGTTGCTCAAGCAAAACTTTAGGTGAAGGTAAAAGTTAATTGGTCTTACATGCAGGAGGTGCAAATGGTTTTATTGAAGATGCAGAACTATTGTTTCCTTCAAAGACAAAAGAAGTAAACGAATATCATAGAACCATGACAGCAGAGATGTTCCAAAAGGGATGAAAGAAGAATTATTACCTTGGTTAGCAGAACCATCAGTTATTGTAATGGACAATGCACCTGTTCAATCTGTGCTGGTGAGTTGACATTTCAATACTTTGTTCTTTTAGAAATGAGAAAAATATTCATCTCAAATAATACATTATATTCGCCTTTAATTTAAAAATAAGTCGATTATAAAGCAAGTGTTAAATTTACAGTCGTGAAAGTTGATGTTTCACGACAAAAGGTGGAATCGTGGAATAGAAAATTTATTACATTCCAATGGTGTTCAGTGCATTTTAGTGATATCGGTAATACAATTTTTCTTAGAGAACATCAACTTTGCCAGTAGAATGTTTTATATGTATTTATAGAGAGAATGAAAAGAAATGCATGCTATCTTTGAATGTAACTGAAATATTTAAACATCCTTTTGTCATTTCCAATCTTTTAAAAAGTGAAAAGGCCTTCATCAAATGGAGGAAGGGTGACCTGCAGCATTTCCTAATTCAGCACAACATACGTACCTTTTAGACATGAGCATACATTTAAGAGTCCTCTTTTGAAAACTTCTGAAGTAGTTGTTCAGAAAAAGTACTCTTAAGCATAAGTTGTATTGAATTAATCATAGAATTAGGCAGTTTTTTTTGCATGATTTTGATACAATGTGATTGCCAGTGTATTCATTATTTGAAAAATCATATCAGTTGATGTGGGTGCAGATATGTTGTAGATGAAATGATTGAAGAAGCTGGACATAGAGTTTTGCACCTCCCCCTTACCATTGTCAGTACAATCCTATCGAGTTGGTATGGAGCCAGTGCAAAAGATGTTATCAGAGACATCACGGAAACCTCTTTTGACCACCCACAGTGACAAGAAAATGGAAGCAAGCATTAAACCAGGTTTCAGTGGAGAAGTACGTGAATATTAAAATGAAAAACAAAATATTGCCTCGAGTTGTTTTGCAGAAAGTATGTTAATATAAAGTACTTATTCATTCTGTACATTGCTTTAGTTGGAAGAATTATGTGACACACATAGAGAAAATTATAGAAGAAGATTGGAAAGTAGAACTTAGGCAGTATGCTTCAGGGATTTCTGTCATAGTAAATATTCAGGATGACTCTAATAAAGATAATGTTCCTTGTGCTGTTCCCCACTGCCCGTGCTGTCATAGGTTTGAAAAAATATTTGACATAACTCTTGTTCTCCTCAGGTGCAGAATTAGAAGTTTGTATTTTCCATCAAGGGCAAGTAAGTGGTTACATTCCAAGTGAAATAGTGATTTTTTATTGTTTTTAAGCTGATCTAAGCTTACTGAAATAAATATGCCTTTGAAATTAATGTTCTTTTGCTTGCTTTCCAGAAGTAATCTAGTTTTTTGCCCTCCATATGGGTGTGTGTTTTATTAAGGTGTACTTCTCAGAAGATATAACTAGAGACTTCATTATGTGTGCACATGTTAACTTCCTTTGAAAAATCTTTTTAGTAATTATTGTACTTTTTTTTTAGCGAAGAAGTTTTTCAGTTATATGAAGTTCATTTTTTATGTATATGAATCAGGTATGTAAAATGATGTGTGAATGAAAGTATGTGACGTAAAGGTTTGATTGTGAATGAATGGGTTGAAAATATATTTTAATAACATTCATTCATACTCTTCAAAAATTAACTTCAAGTAATAGAAAAATTAGTTCTTTTAATAAAAAAGAATTAGAAATGCAGATTTAATGAAAATAAGTTTTATTTTTTGAGCAGTATGTTTGTTTCTCATATTGTATATCTTAATGCAATACATTATTAAAATTATCAAAATCGGCTAATAGGACTGCTTTAATAACCAATAAAGTGTTGTCATATAACAAGATACAATACGTACATCATTCATTGTTTTATCCTCCTTGAAAAAATTCAAATGTATAATTTTTATTTTAAAATTTTTACTCCTCACCATGGCAAATGTGGTAGGCTGAGGCTGGAGATGTTAATAGGAAGTTGTGAATATTTTCTAAAAGGTCTTAGGAAACTCATTTTGATTTTGTATAGTTTGACTTTAAATTATCTGAGTGGATAAAATTTATTGAACTTCAAATGGATTCGGTGGAAATGTTGTATCCTTCCAATAAAGGGAATTATTTTTCCACTAATACATTTGCTTTTTTATGTTACCTTTCACCTCATTTCTAATTGACTTTTATATTTAGATAATAAAGTTATTGAAGGTATGAAACATTTCAATTTTCATTTCTAAGGCTAAAACCTGCACAGTGATCATTCATCTTTTATTAATTTGAATATATTTAATATCCTTTTAATAACAGGCGAGTACAATAATTCATAGCACTTTTTATCTTACTTTTAAGAACCGACTTGATTTCCATTTTTAAGAAATTTACCTGAAGTTCCTGATCAAACGAATTAACTGAGAGTTCTGCCAAACAGTACACCAGAATATCTACTAACTTTTATCCTTTTTCCACGGAAATATTTGAATGTAGAGTGAAAATTTTCCAAGACTGTACAATCAGAAGAACCCAGAATTATGAAAAGAAAATAGCATAGTCAATCAATAATTGATACACTGGCTGTCAGTCATAAGATGAGCAACTTGAAAGTGAAATTGTAACTATAAACACCAAATATCATAACTGTAAAACATTATACAGCACACATTAATTTGAATCTTCTGAACACGCAAAATCGAAAAGTACCGTCAGAATTCCGATAGCTTTTTACAAGGCCTATGTGGGAGCTTTGCCATATATTTCATATCATTCACATATCTGATGTCTTAATTCAATCAATCACACATGTTCTCAACAGTATTTTGAAAAGTTTTGAATCACTTAGAATGATTTTTCATCATTAATGATACGGAATTAAATGAATCTCTCGTGAAAACTGTTTCTAACCTCCACGCGATCAAACTACATTTAAGCACATAATTCAGTCAACCGCGGCCAGCTGTTAATGCTACTGAGCTGACTGGCGGAAGAATATTTAGCGGAGAGCGATGCGGAGGCGACGCTCATCTGTTATAGAAGCTGTCATAATCGTTTACTGCCCTGAATGCTCTGTATCGCCCTAGATTGGATGAAGTCGTACCTTAAATATCGATTTCAAAGAGAAGAAATACCGAACTAGCACGAAAGGACATTATTTACCTTACAATTCTTCACCAATTGAATATGGATTCCCTGAAGGTATGATCTTAGGTCCTATCCTCATTCTGTTATTGGTAAACAATATGCCCTCGTCTATTAAAAACGGAAGAACAGTTCTCTTTGCCGATGACATCAATCTTCTTTGAAAAAAAAAGAATAAATAGTTCGATTTCAGAAGTTTCAAATTGGTTCTTTTATAACAAACGAAGTTAACGAAGGAAGAACAGTGTCAATGCATTTTTGCATTTAAAATCGGCGATCGCATGCTCCATTGAAAATAAACAATATGCAATTAGTAGATGTTGAGGTAACAAAATTACTAGGTCTCTCAATTCAGTCAGACTTCAAATATATGTAACGGAATTAAACACTAAATTAAGTTCGTTATGTAACACATTCAGAATTCTTTGAAAAATTCTGTCAGCCTTCATTCTGCTCTTTGCGTGTATTTTGAAAATGCGCATTCCCGCCTGAGATATGGCACAATATTCTGGGGAAGCTCATCATGTAGTATGCAAACCTTTAGATTACAAAAGAAAGTTATTCAAATAATGAAAAAATGCCATCCGCGTGATCCCTGCAAACCTCTTTTTATTGGGTTTGGAATATTACCTATTTACGAGTCTGTAATATTTATCAAAACGGACTTACTTAACAGTGGGGACATATTTTCATGCAATACTGATATTTATGATTACAACACACGTCGTAAAAATAAAGTTCATCGTATATCAGCAGCTCTTTACCAGAAATCCACATACAATACATGTACGTTAGTTTACAACGCATTGCTAGATGACATTAAACAATTGAAGTCACTGCAGAAATTTAAAAGTTAAAAGGAAAATCTTTTCTGCTGCATTAATGTTTCTATACAATTAGAGACTATACTGATTATGAAAAATAAAAATAATGATTATTTTAACAAAACAGTGATATATAATTAATTAGTTTACATTTGTATTGTATATTTTTTTAAAGACTTAATATGTTTGTTACAAATAATGTACTTTAACTTCCGGATCAATGATCCCCATTTCGATCAGGTTTTTGTCCAGTTTTCCTGATCCATTGAGCAAATGTTGAGATGGCCCCTTGTTTTGATTCTGGACGTAAATGTAGCTTCACTATGTGCACGTTTTGTTCAACTCTCCTTTTGCTCGTAGTGGTAGAAGAATGGGTAAGTTCGAGTTTCTCTTTTATTAGCAATGCAGAAAATAAAATAAGCAGTTTGTTTACCGTTGCAAATGGGTTTACTGTAACTCGGGAACGAAAATGTCTAGTTTTTCAAGTGTCGCTAACCTCGCGCTTTTTAAAAATTTTATTTTTATTTATTTATCTTTAACTTTTACTAATCTTTTAACTATTTATAGTTAAAATAATGGGACGGGATTCAGGGATTTAAGAAAACGTGCGCAGATTACCTTCTCCCCATACGTCACATACAGTTTTTACTGTTTTTGACTAAATAAATCGAAATCTAAACCATACACCATAGTCACAGATTCGTCTTCCAGAAGGGCTTCATGCACCTGTACAGTGGTATCTGTAATCACCAACCAGAAAAACAGTTGTTTTATATTTTCTATAATTCACACTCAATAGATACTAATAACTGTATATTCAAAGGAAAAGCTTACCATGAGAAACATCCATAAGAACTTGAAATGACACCTCACATAGGTGTAAAAATATCTGGAAATGGAGACAAATATGAAATTTTCCCAACTTTAAAATATGCAACAAAGTGATAATTGAGTTTCTTAAATGTTATAGCAAATGCCATTTACAAGGCTAGTACATAACACTGCGCATGATGTAGCAGCATAGTGAATTGCCCAAGAACCCGTATTAATCAACCACAAAATATTAACAATACATTATGCTTTCAATTTCAATTGAAACGAAGTCTTACCAGGAGTAACATCCACTGAAAATTTTGGTGGATTTTGAATGTGGATATCTGAAATTGAAAATAAACATTAGAATATCATTTTATGGCGCCCTATTGAAATGCTTGAATGAACAACGAAGAAAATGTTGTAACGATACAAGCTCATGCGCTGTAAAAATTCCATGAAAAAGGGGAGGAAAAGCGGACGTCCGCGACGCAGCTGCGAAAGGGGGTCGTAGGTTCCCGCGCCCGTTCGGCTATTGAGGCGAGGGATTGTAGGAGACTTTATGGCAGGACGCTCCCGCAGGGTGCCGAAGGAGGGTTTGTCGGCAGCCGGGTCCTCGCCAAATGTCAAGTGGGTGTCTCCTACTCACCCACGCGACCGCTCGTAAAAGGAACCCAACGCTAATTGCGCCCTCTCGGGAGACAAATTTAAGACCCAACGGTCAGCGGTGCACGTGCGGATCCGAAGTAAACAGGCCCGAAGTTTTTTTTTATACCAGCAACGGACATTCTGGCCGTTGAGAAAAGGGTTCCCGTTTGATTGGTTAAACACACACCTCCACCCTGCTCCGCGAAATTCAACCCCGCGTATCGGGAGTATCCACGCTGTGGAGGGAGGGGGTACCGAAGTTTGCTGATACCAGGCCGCCGCTCTGAGGGCATTCGATTTCTTAGCTCGGTCACGAGTAGTCATTCGATTTCTTAGCTCGGTCACGGGTAGTCACTTGTTTTCTTGACGCGGCTACGAGTAATCACTTGTTTTTTTTAACTTGGCTCCGAGTAGTCACTGGATCTGCTAACTTGGTTTCGAGAATTCATTTGAGTTCAGTAAGGCATTGACTGAAACTCAAGTTATTAACTTCACTTCGCTTGCTCACTTGACTTCACTTAGCATTCGAAGCCTCTTGCGGAGGGAAATTGACCCCCTGCGTACTCTGTCAGAAATTCAGGCGAAAAGGGATGCAGTCTCGCGCCTCAAGTCAATTTACCGCGTTATGACCGACTGCTGATACGAAAGTTGATTGGCTTCCAATCAACCATCGCCAATGAACACTGTTGCTGCCAGAGGTTGGTGACGCTGGTTGAAGGTGTAGACCCTAGAAAGCGCGGCGAGCCGCCCTGTTTAGCGCAGCTGCCTGGAAGGGGGCGACCCACTCCAGAACGCAGACCGACGACTTCACCACCGGGAGTGCTGTGATGCCCGCCGATAGAAAAACGAGGGTAATAATCGGGCCGGAGGGGGGGGGAGAGGGCGCCTTCAGCACAAATATTTATGACGACCCATTGCTTATTTTGTATTGAGCTGAACAGATGGCTAATATGCTTAAAAGAAAGGGTCGTGTTCATTATTTTTGTAATTAATGTAAATCATCATCATTTTAATTAGTAAATGTTTATTACTGCAATGTTATGTCTATTATTGTTGAAGTTTCCGTTCGAGCCACACGCCTCGTTGGGTTACAATGTAGAACTTACTTCCTTTTACTGGAATGCTTGCATTGAAATCCCGCAATGCTTCTTCGCAAAGGGGATTAATATATTATTCTCGCTCTTTGTCAACAACTGTTACTGCAGGATTAATGCGGTCATAATCTCCCGTTCTTTTTTGAGAATCGAAATTTTTTTGATATCGCAGCTGCCATCAGAAACTGCTTTGAACTCTTCGACATCAGTTCCTTTGTGCTCCTTCCTTTGCAGCACAGTTTCGTGTGGCCGCGGTGTGCAATGCTGTCACATCCCTGCTATTGAGCCATTCCTATCCTTTCGGACATCTATGGCTGATTAGTAATATAGAAAATGAACAAGGTCAGGAAAGACAACAGCTATTCGGCTCGCTTTTGGCGTTCCTTACCGCAATTTTCATGCAAGTATTGGCATCTCTCGGGTGCTTGTACGTGGCCGTGGGATCCGGCTCGTGCAAAGTTAAATTTCTAATAAAGTCATTACTTGACGTATTTAATTTTGAAAAGACGTTAGCAGCTAAGTTTTTAAAGTGCTCTTTGAGGAGCGATATATTTAATGTTATGTGCAATCCTGAATTTCTAATATAACTTGGCACGCACTGTATGCTCCGAAGGCATGCATTTTGAATTGTTTGTAACTTCTTCAGGTGCGCGGGCGCCGCTATTCACCAACTTAGGCAGGGGTAGTCCAAAATGGGCCTAATCATGACTTTGTAGATCAGCAGGCTGTTCGCTCTGGATAGTTTGCTTCGCTTATGAAATAAGCATCGCAAGATGTCCAGGCGTCGCCATGCTTTGCTCGAAACCGCGTCCGCGTGCTCGCGGGATGTTAAGGCTAAATGTACCGACACTAGTTCAATTTGTCGCCACCACGTAGCAGCACCAAAATAAGCCAAAATTACTTCACTAATAACGTCTGAACAAGTGGTCCGATTTCCTATCAGTAAACGACATAGGATTTGTATTTAATATACAACTTACGCTACGAAGCCCCTTTGAAAAAAAATTGAAAAATAGCGTGATGGCGAAGTGCTTCCGGAATCCAACGCCGTATCAGTAGTCCAAATCGGCTGAATAGGCGCGTCGTAAAGTGAAATTTCGCAAAATACCCCCCTCCCCCTTGCCAACCTCTCTGAAGCTTTCTAGCCACCTATAGCGGACCCAAAGAAAGTACATGCCATCGTTTAATACTAATTAATTACTCATTAATTATCATAATTTTAAATTAATTACGCCAGCCATTTAAAAAAATCAAGGGTCAGCTAGCTTCAAACTCAAGCTAGCTAGCCACAAAACCAAATAACACAGAAAATATCAGAAAAAGTTAACAACAATAAAAAATTAACTACTATTTAATTACTCCATTTTGCCGTTATTAAAAACATAATTGTTTAAAAATTTTTAAAATATCTACAAAAAAACAATTATGAAAGAAAGTCAGTACACGCCTGACCGCTGTGGTGTGCGGATCGTGCCCGCAGCTCCGTAGTGTCTTACCTTGCTCGCCCGCGAGGCGCCCAAGATAGGAAAAGTCTAGCGATAATAACCATGCGCACTAGCTCTTAGTGAACAGTTACAGTTGTAAAGCATAACGTGTTTCATCCGTTTCATATTCAAATCAACCTAACAAAAGACCACCTATACTAAAACTCGTCGGTTACCGAAGTACTTTCGGGTAGGATCAGTAGCATGTAGTGCGATTGCATGCTACTGACACCCGGGAGCTGTTTACTTCAAGAAATGTCATCCGAAGAATCAACAGAAAGCGACAGCAATGTCATGGATGATGATTCATCTGCTCCCGTCGACCTGACGCAGAATGTATGGCAAATATACACACCAGGTCGGTCAAAAAGGCCGAACCTTGACGTCCTCGACCCTGATGCTAATAGAAAGGTAAGGCAAAATACAGCGTCTTGCGATAGCAATACTAGTGTATATACAGTTTCCACCAAGAATCAATTCAGTGCTCTTGAACACACACACCACACATAGAGAGAGATATGCGACATTAGGGTCGTCATCCGAAGCTAATATGGCGTATCATCTGCAAAGTGCTATGATTGTTCTTAATCAGATTTTGGCTATATCAGTAGTATCAGAGCTGGTATACGGATAGGGCCGAGACACTACCTTGTGGTACTCCGGCCTTGAATTGGATGGAATTCAGATTTTTGATACTTTGATTTGGAAGGTGCGGTGGGCATTGAAAAGTCTGATAATGGTGAGGAAGGGATAACGGTAGACAAATTCTTGAGTTTAAATAAGAGTCCATCGTGCAGACTTTGTTCAAACAGCGCTTGGGCAATGTTTAGAAAGGCGCTGACCAGTATTTCCTTTTTTGGAAGCAATCTTCAGTGTAGTTGGTGATTCTATTAACGTTGTTCGACGGTAGAATGCTGTTGTCTAAAACCAAATTGATATCAGGGGACTAGGTTATTGGTTGCTATGTGAGGACGTATTCTTGAATAGAAGAAGTTTCTTCAAATCTTTGGATGGAGAAAATCAGAAAGTATACTGATGGGACGGTAGGAGGAGGGTTCATGTGGAGGTTTCCCAGTGCTTCAGAAACAACTTGAATTTGGGCTACTTTTCATTGCTCGGGTAGTGTCCTGTTCTTATAATATGTTCAACAATGCAGTAATTATAGTCTTGCCTTTTCGTGGTAGTTTTTGAGAAGCAGGTGTTGTGATTAACGTCATAGCAGGAGGCTTTTTTTGTTTGATAAGGGGTTTACTGGTTTTGGTAATTTTCTCTGGGAGTGAAAGTGCGGGATTGGAAGAGTCATTTGGTTTTGGGGAGTTTAAGAATAATCTCTGATTGTTGCTCTTGGTTAGTATTTATAATGGTATGAGTCTGGAATACATTAGCAAAGAATTTGGCAAAGGTACGACGCTTTCTCTGTGGGGTTCTTGCCAACTCTTGTTTTTGTCCCTGATGAGGGATTTGATTTGGTTGTTTTTTTTTAGCTTCCCTTTGGCTTTAAATAAGGGAGTAATGTATCTTCTTGGGTAAGGTGGTTTATGAAATCTTGAAACCTGTTGTTGGTTGAATTCGTTTAGGGAGGCGTTTTAGTTGCCTAGTTGCTCTGTTGTTAAGTTTGGTCACGGTCTTCACGGATATTTTGAAAGTATGCAGATTCTTCTTAGTCCTTCTTTTCTCGCTATTGTTTCAAAAGAACTTTGGATATTTCACGACCGCCTTGGGCGTAGCGAAGTTTGCGGTGTAGCGGTCCAAGCTGCTTCTTGAATATTTTGTATTAGATACTCAGTCGCTTCGTCTATGTGGTACGCTGATTTTTAGTGGTAATCGGATGTCTTGTTTTCATATATATCTGGTTTTCTATACAAGTTCCAGTTTGGTTCTTTCTGTTCGTTAGTTGACGCGGGAGAGGATTGTAAAATAATTTTGTTGCCGACTGGTGTAATTATTCGAGTGTGATCTGAAGGACAGTTCGTGGGACTTCTATGGTTAAGTTAGTGGATGAGATTTCTTTTTTGTTATGAATATCAATTACATCTGGAGTTTTTGGTTACGGGTCGGTAGGCCAGTAAGGTAGGTTGCTTCCCGTAGACATGGTTTCTAGCTGAAGTGAGGTAACTGCTTTTCAGCAGTTTCTCGCTCTGGCAGTGAGGAAGCCTGGATCCATTCGCGTGTGTTTGGCATTGTAGTCTCCTCACATGTACCTCTTTCCTAGAGACTTAAAATAGGTTTCAATCGTTGTCTTGTCTATATTTTTGAATCTTGAGGGCAGTAAATGGCACTGATGGTAATTGTCCACTCCAGTCCATAATTTCGTACAAGTCGTTGCTTGAATATCCTGTTCCTGTACGCTTCCTGTTCTGGATGTTTTATAGTGCTTTTTTATTAATATTGCTGCGCCACATGGGCACTGCCATTTAGGGTGTTTAGTATCGTTTATAAAGTGTAGTTCTTCAGTTTAAAGTAGTTCTTTCTGTGAAGTGAGATTTCAGAGATGAGTAGCACGTCTATTTTTTGTTTGAGAAATATTTCGATTTCTTGGCGATATTTGCCAAGCGTTGGCGTTGCAAGCTGCAATGCGAAGTGAATTTAGGCATTAGATAGTTTTTGGAGACAAGCGACGTTATGAGGTTTAATGAGAGAAGTTATTTGTTGACTTGCTGCATTAGTATGTCTTTCAAACCTCTCAATGGAGTGCTGTATAATTTTCATAATGAACATTTTGCTATCGTCGTTGTGTTGATGTCTTTCTACAGGCTTTGATCGCGCAACATCGGCCCAATGTTCTCTGCATTTACAATGTCCACTTCTTGAAGTTTTCGTGAGATTAGTAGTTTCAATGTTGGTGTTTTGTGTTTGCACATGCATATCTGTTGAAACATTCTGTGGTTTAACTTGAGTTTTTGTACCCTTCCTTTTAGTATTTCTAGGTATACTTTGCAAACCTTTGTAGTTGGGGGATGTTGCCTTCAACAGAGCAACAAGTTGGTTGACCTTTTTGGCCTTTTTTCTTTTCAAACACTTATTCTGGGCGTGTTCTTTTCCACATTTAACACACTGTACGGGTAATGCACAGTACGAACTAGTATGTTCATATCTCTGACAGTTTTTGCATTCGTAACTATCT
This sequence comes from Gryllus bimaculatus, assembly GCA_017312745.1. Lineage (NCBI taxonomy): Eukaryota > Metazoa > Arthropoda > Insecta > Orthoptera > Gryllidae > Gryllus > Gryllus bimaculatus. The sequence goes on from BOPP01000416.1 coordinate 334,976, forward strand.
TCTGTGTTTCAGGCGTGGTGGTTCGAAAGCAACAACACAATTTAACAGTCGGTTAATTTTGAACACTTCTTTGTTGTTTAAGGTTCAAGGGCTCAAGGTCTAAAAAATAGAGGCAACAGGTGATTTAGTTAGTCTGTGGCGGACATTTATAAATGTTCTAACTTTTGTGATCCTTTTCCAGAAGTCGCAGCTGATATCTTTTACGTCTTCCGTATGATGTTATGTGTCGCAAACAACTCTATACGCACGTTTTGTTTCAACTGGTATGTAGAAGTATACGTGACTGTTGGGCATGATAAAATGTTTTATTATTTCCTGTATGTATTTGGAAGTTTTCCGGCGTTATTTAATTTTTGTCGTTTGCTAGAGATTTTATTTCGAAATCTTCTTGTTTTTAAGGCTCCTTTAAAAACTTGATCATAAAGCTGGAGGCATCTATTCACATTTGGCAACGAATTGGAGGTACAAGGTTTTTTGGCAAAGGTTTTCCTCATTGTTTTCTGTTGTGCCTTCTTAT
>BOPP01000417.1:5518-40688 GCA_017312745.1 Gryllus bimaculatus
ATCAGTAGCAGATTGGGTCTCGATGTCATCTCGTGGAATTGGAATGATCCATAGAATCCAAGACCACTCAAATGCTCCTCAGTACATCCTCATACTGAGAGATAGCATAATTCCATCAGTAAGGCAATTGCATCCTGTGGGGATAATTGAATTCCAACAGAACCAATCACCGATTCATAAGTCTGCTTTGGTTTAATCGTTTTTTGCGGAGAAACAAGAGATTCAGGTTGTTGTCTGGCCACCATGTGCACCAGATCTGAACCCTATTGAAAATGTTTGGGCTGAGACAAGATTCACCATGGCCGAAAACTGGCCTGATCCGGAACCTAACAATGCCGATGCGCTCTGGCAAATAATCCATGAAGCCTGGGAGGAGGTCGCTCACAGTGAAAACTATGCGGCGAGACTTGTGGATTCTCTCCCACGTAGGATGAGAATGGTCGTAGAGTCTGGGGGTTTTTGGATTCCTTATTAATGTATTCCTTACATTTTCTAGAATAAGATATTTATAAATAAACAATTAATGTAAAAAACAGGATAAAATTTTAACAAATATGTAATTGGAGAATTAAAAACAAATATTCATAGAAAGATAAAGAGCCCTTTTCAGAGTTATTTTGTCTTAAAATCAAAATAATACTTTATTGACACAATAGAGAGCACTGTAATACAGTTCATTTGACAAAAAAATCACGAATAAGAATAAAAAAAAGAAGAAAAAAAAACACACGCACTGCATTCGATCCTGCGGCATAGAGTTCAGTAACGAACGATTCTACCAATGAGCCAAACAAGCACATTACAATGTTTATAAATTAATTAGTTTCATAAATATTATTAGGCCAAATTTCGGAACGTTTGAAATGTTTCCAACATATTTCGATCACTACAAATAATGTTGAAAAATCCATGTCTTCTCTCGAACGGAATTAAAACCCGAATTTTTGAAATACATATGTATCGCTTGCATACAGGAAGTCCTACCAACTACGGGCAACCCTCATAACGTCTAAACGGTTCCCGATATCGGCTAACATTTTCACTCAACTATGCGGAATCATACGGCAAGTAATATGGTGTAGAGATATTGTTTGAAATATTTTTAGTTTTTGACAAATTTAATCATCTTTGATTTTTAAATAGAACCATGTATTTTTCTCACTAGCAATACATAGATCTTAAAAAGAGGAATGCAATGCTGTAATATTGCTAATATTTTGATTGTCTTTTGTGCATAAAATTGTAGTTTATGGACTGAGATTTTAAATTAAACGCAGTTTGTTCTCTAGCTGCCGTCGCAACGATCGCTTTTGGCGAACGTGACCTCCGCGGCCTCTCCCCTCTCATCGTAAAAGTGCCTGCACCACGAAGGCAACCTTCCCAAAAGGAGACAGTTGAAAGGGTTGTATATCTACAGTTAAAATCTCATATATCTAATTTAAATTCACATGGCGAAAAGTATAATTTTCTTCTCAAAATACTATCAAAGCATTAACAAGTGTTACATCATTGCATTCGTCTATTTATGATCTATCTATTGCTAGTGAGATAAATACTTGGTTCAATTTAAAAAATAAAGATGATTAAATTTCTCGGAAACTAACAATATTTTGAACAATATTTCTAAGGCACATTACTTACCTCATGATTTCACATTGTTGGGCGAAAACTACATTTCGATATCGTGAACCGTTTAGAAGTTATGGGGATGGCCCGTAGTTGGTGAGACTCCCTGTTAAGCACACAACGGTTAAACAGATAACAAATAAACAATATTGTAGTTTGTGCATCCCCAGGCAAAAAATAAGGTTTGTTTTAGTTTAAATTTTGAGTATACTTTTGTCCCACAACAATTGAACTTATCCTAATGAACAAATTGGAAATGAATTCGAGTTGCCAGAATTCTTTCTTGATGCGTGATTGCCTTCCTGATTTATCTTTTCTTGTCTTCCTATTGATGGTGATTTTTTTATTTTACGAGCGCATTTTCATGGTCAGGTTTGGTGCTCTACGAGATAAAAATCATAGAGAAATACATTAAAGTTCATTTTCTTCTTGATTTACCTATGCATCGCGAACGCGGGCAATATTTGGATCGCTTTCTGAACACTTTTGCCTGAAAAATCTGTAAACTGAGTTTAGCCAGTGACAGTGCCCAGGTATTATTAGGGACATATATACTTATCACATTGTGCCTTTTTTCAAATTTCGTGTGTAGAGTGTGATTGCATTCAATAGTTCAGGAGCGACTTGCAGGAACAGTCTTAATACTTGTCGGGTGCCTTCTTAACAATGGCCAGCGCAAAAAAATTTAGGCATTTTTGTTCAATCCTATATTTCACCAATATTTTTACTCTGATTTCCTCAAATGTATGTTGTTGTTGTTATTATTATTATTATTATTATTATTATTATTATTATTATTATTATTATCATTATTATTATGAATATTATTATTATGTGTTCATTTATCTAAGATGTTGGCTTCGCATTATTACAAGAATACTGAAGATATCTCATGTTCTTTGACGATGTAATACGACTTTGTAATATGACTTTATAATACCTGCCTCCGTATTGGGTGCGGAAAACATATTCAGATTGTATACTTTTACGGAACTAATACGAATCACAATGCCCGAGCGTTATTTCCGAATGCATCAAATGTCAATTCTACTGAAATAAATGCACAATTGTTCTAATATGCGAATCAGCGAGAGTCTACGAGGTCGAGGTGTAGTTTCCAAAACCCGCACATTTTTCACAATGGTGGAAAAATAGATACTCTTTCAATAGGGCGTCCGTTGCCAATTACGCGTCCGTATAAAATTTATTGCTAACAAAACGCGTTTTTTTTCACTCCAGAGGGCTTCTAAAGATCAATGGAAAGATTGCTCATGAATAATAATGTGTTAATATCAGAACGCGATCTTTCCATAACTTTCATTCGTTCCACAGTAGATCTTTCCAATTCAGAACATGTTATCTGTGAAATCAAACTGGCCAAAGCATTGATTAAGCTGATACTGAAAATGATCTATTGTGACCGTCAGACAGTTACGGTCTGCTGATCTGCATATTTGTAAAAAATCAATGATATATTGAAATCGAAATGAAATAATTAAAACTATGTAAAAATACTTAGTTGAAAACAAGTTTTTTTCACCAAAAAAACACTTTTCACAAAAAAAATAAAAAATACTTAAATTAAATTTCAAAATTAGTCTTTTTTAAATTTTTTAGCTCAACATTCTCGTAATGGACTAACATTTCCTTAAATTATTTATTCTATTGTTTGACTTTCACTAGTCAAGGAATAATCTCAAACATTAGCATAAGAAGTTTTAAAAAACAGATGATATGACCATTTTTTTGTATTTTCTCAAACTGGATGGCAGAAAGTCCCATTTTCAAACTAGACCCCTGAATTAAGTGTTATCGGCCAACATTTAATGCTTGCATATTTGATTGTTCACGTGTGTGCGATTTTGGCTTTAGTTTTAAAATAAAATATTTATGTTATGTGGTGTTATGACCTGCCTCATGCTGGCTGAAAACTTTATAGAAAATCTCCAAACGTTCGGTGGCGCGGCATACTAGATTGTATATAAATGCCTCGAGCGGACACGGACTAACATATATTATATTCTCCCCACTACATAATGCACAGTTTTTATTTTTGTATAATGGAAATTTTCCTAATTTCTTCACAATTGAAATATTCGCTTCTGGCGACAGCGAATTTTCACCGTTTTTGCCATCAATTGTAACGACAAATGTAAAATGTTATAATTTAGTGGATTTTATTGCATGTAATGTAAAATATTGAACGTATTAGCCACGTGCTCGTGGCATCTATTGGGACGCTTGAGTAAGAGGAATAGCCATCGCCAAAGAAGGAGAGAAGGTTTTTCGAAAGGAAAACCGGAAGACACAAGCTTATGCGGGTATCCGGCCTATAGAAACCTTTCACTGTTTACCCAGCTCGGTGCGGCGGTGGCATGATGTAGTAGGTCACGTGTGGCTTCGCCTATATATACAGTGGTGTACAGAAGCGCAGTGGGTGGGCTTATGGACGCAAGTGGAGAACCAATGTGCTATGTGCGCAAAACTGCTGCGGCCCACCGACGGTGCATATGCGAGCCAGACTGTGAAGGTTCGAATCATAGCTTGACGAGCTGCCCGGGACTTTAGAGTCTTGGGTGACTGCGGTACGGGGAAAACAGATGCTGTGTTCGTCTCCAGGTGAAAGAGTGGTTGAGTGCACGTCACCCGATCTCAATCGTAAGATCGATCCTGCGATAGGCAAACAGCGTTTGGTGCGCAAACGGACTTTTGTGACCAGCGTGACTCACGGTTCACGGAAGCTAGGCTTGTGGCGCGCTCAAAAAGTATGGTGGCGAGGCGATGCCACAATCGAAAACCATCTTCAATGGGTTGGATTAGGCTCCGCGATCAGGGATAGTAGGTCTATCAGAGCTAGGTGTAAGTAGATTATTAAGCTGTATATTATTTGTTTGTTTCTTGTATAAAATATATATAGTATTATGAAGTATGTGTTGTGGTCGTGTGAAGTATCCATGACGTCAATATCGGTATGTAGGGGGGAGACGACACCGCTTAAATTACGAGTGCGAAAAACACTTTGATACTGAGACGATTCTGCGCCTTGTGTTTCGCAATCCTCCTTATAACTAAACATTTTATTATTAACGAGAACTTGGAAAGAAAACATTATCGTTTAAACAAAAATTTGAGTGGTGCAGTCTGGATTACTGGCAGCAGGAATACGGAAAGTCTTTTTCCTTTAGTGCTTACAACTATTTTGCTGGTCAATTGATTTTAAGAGAGTAGTTGTGTGAATGACTCCTCCAATAGAGGTATGAGATGTGAAAATCTTCATAGTTCACGATGCAAGGATAGAACTTAGAGATTCGGGAAATGAGAACGTGGGGGTACAGAAGCGTCGGCAGCGAGGGATGGTGCGCGAGGAGCCATCAAAACCGATTCGCGCCAAGGCATTTTCGACGCGAAACTTTATGTTCAAGAGGTGTACCGATGCAAATAACAATTTTTTCTATAAAACTCGGAAACGAAAATGACTATTTTTCAAATATTGCTAATCTTGCGATTTTTAAAATTTATTGTTATTTATGTTAAACTTTTACTCATCTTTCAACTACTTTTAGTTATATTTATAGTTAAAATGACGGGAAGGGATTCTAGAAGTCAAGAAAACGCTTCTCACCCCTACGTCACGTACAGTTTTTACTATTTTTTACTAAATAAATATAAATCGAAATGAGATATTAGTAACGTAAATAGAAACGTAAATGCTCCAAGTTTCACAAAAAATGTATTCACATGAAAAAAGTAATTACGTTTGAGTAGTAGTAGTTCTTACATGCACTCTTAAGCAATTGCTATGGAGTACTTACTCATTCTTACTTTCTCGCGCTTAAGAATTAACTTCTTAAGAAGATAATCTTATGTAATGCTGCGAGAAAAACGAAGAATGTTCGACAGACATTACTTCAGGGCCCTAGTGACGATAGAGTGATCAGTCCAGTTGCTTAATTTAGAAAGAAAGTTTCTCATACGTGGTGTAGCCAGAACCCAGGTTTTGTAAATCCTTCGTAGTGAAAAGTCAATTTGTCTGTCTTTCCGTCTGTCTATGAGCATAACTAGTGTGTATACAATTAAGCTAATTTTATCCAAAATATATAACAAAGATATTCCCCAACGATCTAGCTAGTGTCACGGTTTCTTGAATTTGATATCGGTATTTTAATTTTGGAGGTACTTTAGGTACATGAAGCCCCCAAGACATTTTGAAAATGTTTAAACAAATAATGCCATTGATTTTGATTAAATTTTGTTGGTGGAATGCCTGAAGGATATTTAAGAGAATGGCGCATGTCTCATAATGGTTGAGTTTTCGAAAATAGAAAAAGGTCAACAAATTTTCGGTATCTTACTGGAACTAAAATATTAAAGATAGAATTTTTATCCTACTAAAAGCTGTTTCATATAGATAGATTTTGAAATAAAATCGTGTACAATTTTTCCAAAATTTGAGTATTTTTTGTGTGAAATATACTATTTTGCTTGAAATGTAGGCAACTTTTAATTTTTGTTTAAACATTTTTTTCTCAAAAACAACTCCATTTTTTTATGAAATTTTGTTGGTGGATGGACATTTAAGAGAATATGATGTAAGTATATTGTTAGTTAAAAACTCTAATTTTTCGAAAATTGATAAAATTCTACATTTTTTCCGCATCTTCTTACAACTACAATGAAAAAGATCCACCCTTTACTTTCCCGTATACATACATATAAACGGAGTAATATAAGTGTTTAGGGAAAGTTATGCAATGTTACGCCAAAAACAGAAGACTTTCGTCACGAAAAAATCAATGATGGGCTCTGAAAACAAAAAAGTGAACAAATCCAGTTGTTAAATTAAGAAAAAAAATCCTCTAACACGACGTGTAGCCAGAATCCCTGTTTTGTGGGTTCTTGATACCGAAAAATTAATTGACGGCAAAACGTCCATCTGTCATTCCGTGTGTGAACATGACTAGCGCCTAAACCATGTGTAGGATTTTTTCAATTTGATGAAACCGTTGTCCATCTAGCACGAGTGAATCTTTGAGATTTTGAAAAAAAAATTTATATTTTGGGGGTAGTTTAGCCCTACGGACATTTTCAAGATTTTCTCTACAACTGCTCAAAATGTCTCTTTACTTTTTTGTAAGAGGAGAGTAACATATAGTTACAAAAATGATATAGGTACGATTTTCACGTTTATCTCTGAATTTTTGAAAATTTCAAAATATGATTTTTTTGGCGTCTTCATACAATTACAAAATTGAAGATAGAGGTTTTTATTCAAATTAAATTTGTGATCCATATTCGTTGTTTCATTAAGATCATACATTTTTCGAAAATTTTAATAGTTTATCGCAGCATTGCGTGCAATATTTGCAATTTTATAAAATACCAAAAGATTTTCTCAATAACGGCTCAATTTTTTTCGTGAAACATTTGATAGGGAAATTGCTAAATGTACTCTATAAGATAACATAGATGCCATATTCTTTTGTTATTTTCAAAAATTTAATTTTTTGACTTGTTTCTCATGCATTTAATATTAGTGGCAATTTGTTCATATTATTATAGTTATGAGCACATGTGCTTAAAATAATATCAGATAAAGTATCTCGAAAACGCAAACATTTTCTATGAAAACTAGATCAAACTTTCGCATTTTCAGAAAGGCTGATTATTCACACATTTCGAACTGATATTGCTAATTGCACACATATATCGTATAGTTGATTTCGGAGAATGTTTTTGTTTTTTCAAAATTTTTGAAAGATTTCTCTCGCTGTTAATTTGCAAATTTCCCGCAATTTGTAAACGAAATAGTATTTGCGAATTAATGGTCTTCAAATGAGTTTTAATGAAAATTTTCGAAAACTCAAAAATTGTCTGTGAAAAAGAGCTTCAAATTTCGAATTTACAGTAGCGCTTACACGCCATTTTCTGAAAAACGGCTCCATACTTTTTTTAAAAACTGCAATTTGGAAGGAGATTTTACTATTCTTGAATATTCATAAAATAATATTTCCGTTCTATTATTAGCAAAAGGAAAAAATAAGAATTTAAGAAAAAAAATGTAATGTGGGCAGTGATAGATGGCAGCTGGCAAGTGTATGTGGCAAGTTCGTATAGCTATTCGAGGCTAAAGGAAATAGAAAACTAATACGGGAAAGTCTGTGCCCTTCTGCGGCACCACAGGTTTCTTAGTGAATTATAATGTTTCAAAAACATAGGCAATTTTTCTTAAAACCACACAACCTTTTTTTTAATAAATTAGGATGTTTGCATAAAGGACGCTTAAGAGAATGGTGTTGGTCACATCAATATCCATACATATTAGATCGCACAGAGAGAATGCAAAATTGCGTTCAGTTCGCGCAGGGAACGTGACTCGAACCCAGGAGCTGTGAATGAAAGATCAATGGTTGACTTTTGTTTACTCCGTCTGACTTTTGGCCACTTCGTGGAGATATGGTTATCTGCGCTGTTTTTTAATGCAGTAATATTTTATGGAAAGCTTTCCATTACCTCATAGAAATGGCTTCAGTATTATAATTTTGTGGAACCTATAACCCAATTCCTGTAGCAACACCGAAAGTAGATTTTATACAATAGAATTATTTGATAAATAGTTTCATATTTTTTATTACAAGACTGCAATTCTAGGAGAAAATAATTATGCCATTGGTTTAGGATTAGTTATGGTTACCCAGAAGAGTTACTAAAGAAATGAATGTACTTGAATCAAAAATGGCAGTCGTTAAACAAGGTTGTTAGCATTACAGAAATAAATTTTACACTCTGATTCATCACTAATTGGATTATTTGAATATTTAAATGAAATGTAAGGTATTTAATACATTTTTACCGCGAGATTGACGCAGGATATTTCAAAAAATTTCATTGTATCAATTAGATTTATGAGTTTATCAAACTCACCCCTCTGCTTTTGTCTCGTAGTGTAGCTTGTGATGGTATTGCTGGGAAAATATTCTGGAAATATGATGTGGCCAAACAAACACTGTATACAAGTGGAATAATAATGTACAGTTGAATTGAGTGACGTTTTTGAAGTTACAGAATTGGAAAATAAGTTATTAAAACCTTTTTACGGAGGACATATTAAGTTCCATAGCTGATACATCACAATTACAAGAGCAATCTCAAATTTCAGAGAAAAATTGGTTATAAATAGCAAAGACATGAAAAATAAATTGAATGTTTAAAAATGGTTGTGCATTATTTTTAGTGACCGTATATAGTTGATATAACCACTTTTCATTTATTTTAAATAGTGATAGTTGTCTGCATTGATTTACAGGGTTATATCTATACTTTGCATTAATTTATGATATGATGGAAAAGGAAATCCAACTGTCAGTCCTCCTATGTACGTACTGCTAATGACGACTGCCAAGCATTATAATTATAATAGCCCAAATAATTCCTAATATAATAATATAACAGCCAAAGAACAACATAATCAAACCATAGAACATTTTATCTGTGAAAATATATTGATAAAAGGTCTCCATCAATCTTTATCGGATAGAGTCCCGGCGGCCGGTTGGTTGATGATGTGATGACTGATCACGGAGATGAAGGGCTAATTGGTGACTTTAGAGGAGGCGTGTGAACCATCCATTTGGAAATTGCTGGACGTATCTGCCGTGTAAGGTTGGTTGATTGTTGGGGGTCGTGGTTAGGGCCGCACTGATTAACTCCCGTGTGATGGCATTGTCTTCGTTGCTCATGAATGAGAGTAACGGACGATGGACGCACTGCACTCACTAGTTTGGAATAATTTCGGAGCACCGATTTAGTAGGACTTTGAATTGTTTAGATACAATTAATACTTCCCTGGACAAATACTGAGGTCCGACTGAGACTGGTCTGGCCTTACTCGGCGCTGAACGATAGTAGCTGCTGATAACGGAGCGTCTGTTCTGGCCCGCAGCTGAAGCGAAAATACTCTAAGACGTATGTACATGTATGAATGTCTATGTGCAATTGCACGTGAGTGCGTGCGTGGGAAGGTGTGCGGTTTGGAGTGCCTCACGCGTGGGCAGCTGCGAGAACTGCGCTAGAGAACGCGGGGGGGGGGGGGGAGAATTGTGGTGCGTCCGTCCCGTGAGCGGCGCGCGCAGCCGCCGCAATCGCCTCCACCCTTGTGACGTCGGCGTCGGCGGCAGCGCCAGCGAGCACCCGCCCCGGTACAGCACAGCGCTTGCGTCCACCCTCGCGTAGGTATGCGGGATTCGCCGTCGTCGCCGACGCTGTTTCCGCGCCGCCCGCAGCCCGGCGCCGGGCACCTGATGCTGCTGCTACTGTGCCTGCACCTCACCGCAGCGCCGGAGGTAGGCCACCAACCCGTCTTATACGCCTCCAAGGAACTCAATAGCACTTCAGTTGTTTTGCGCATTGTAGCCAGGATTCATGTTTTGTGTACACCGAAAAATTGCTTGAAGGTAAAACGTCTGTCCGTCTGTCTGTGAACAACGCTCGTGGCTAAACCGTTCGTCTGATTTTTTCTAAAATTGATATTCCTTAAGCGATCGGGCTGATGTCGCGGCCCTTTCAATTTGAAACCGACATTATAATTTTGGGAGCTACTTAACATTAAGTAATTGTAACATTTTTAAATTTTCAAAAAATGGCTCCATCGTTTTTTATTAAACTTTCATACGGATAGAATGAAGGACGTTTAATAGAATGTTACATTTCTCATATTGGTTGAAAACTCTGATTTTTCGATAATTGAAAAGTTTCAAAATGTTTTCGGTGTATTTCTAGGACTATAATAATGAAGTTAGAGATTTTTTATCTGAATGAAATCTGTTCCTTAAAGATAATAAGATGATTTTGAAATATGGTAAAATACGAGTATTTTTTATGTAATTTGGGGACAAACACACTCGCACGCTCTGAATTTACAGGGCTTCGTGAACGTAATTCTAGACAGATGGATGCTTTGTAAGTTAGAATTTGTATGGTATTTCATATTTATTTGTTCGTTTCTTGAAGTCAAGCTTTTCTTATGCATTTACATATTAATAATTTACCAATTATTTAAATCTATTTGAAATATACTAGAAATCTGTAAGAAATAAAAATTGGTAGCCTTCAGAGAATATCAGATTGGCATGGCTCGGCAACAATGACTAGGTAGCTAATTCCTGTGAATTACGTCTTATTGTTGGGACATGATTTATCAGAATGAAAATCAAGTACAATCAAGTACAAGAATTTATGTTGATATTAGATTGAAAATATTTAGTTTTTGCACCACATATACTACAATTTGTATTGAGTTTTACAAAAACTGATGTTAATTCGGATGATGATGATGATAATTATCACATCGTTAATTCGGAGAGAAATTGTGGTATTAAATAGTATTACATAACTATTACTAAAGGCGAGAAAGTACGTAGCGTGTTTTAACACCTGTTTTTTTAAATTCGTGTTAACACTCATTTTTTAAATTTTATTAGAATCAAAAATAATCGTATATATCATTTTTTATAAGCGATTATCACTTACAGATGATACTAAGGTGATAAACAGCACGGTAATAAGACAATGGATGGCAGATGAAGAAAGTTACGATAATTGAAGAGGACTGAAGATAATGGATGGAAAATGTTGATACGAACCCGTTAAATAAAAGTGAAACTAGATTGGAATCACAAAAGTGAAAATAAATTAATATGTCGATCTATTTGTAGATTATCTGTACGTCTGGATTTGTTATTCATCACATCACTGATCTTAAAAATCTAAATAAATCAGTTTATGCATTTTTAACTGTGATATATTACTTGCTTTGTTGTTTATTGCAACATATATTATTCAGTTATTGTTTACACATAGTGAATTTATATTTTCTCTGTTATACAACATATTTTGGATTATACGCCTATTTTGGATTATACAACCTATGTTCACTTACTCACTATACTTAAATTATGTGTTCCTATCAAGATTATCTAAACTAATTAATTCGCTATATGATTTTTAAATTGAATTTTTGGTCAATTACAATTTGCCGAATTCAGAAAGTATTCTGTGTCTGTATATTAAGCAAAATCTTACAATTATTATTACATTATTATACTTTGATTATTCTTGCTGCCTTTTACCATAACATGATGTGACGGAATACCATTACAAGCATTCTTCCTTTGCATTCTTAAAGCTAGCTAGTAACGTACATTTCCCAGAACGCTAGTTATTTCCACGAAAAATACTCGTATTTATTCAAAGATGTACGTTCATCCAGAGTCAGTATCAGAAATCCACATACGTTACTTTACGTTATCCATGTACGTTACTTTATAACGATTGCCGATGACATTAAACAATTGAAGTCTGTTCACAAATTTAAGTTAAAAGTAAAATCTTTTCTGCTGCATAACGGTTTTATACAATTAGAGACTATACTTATAATAAAAAAGAAAAAGCAATGTTTATTTTAACAAAACAATGACATATTGAATTAGTTTACATTGAATTGTATATTTTTTTAAGTTTATATGTTTGTAACAAATAGCTTCAGCTTCCGGGTCAATGACCCCCACCTCGAGTAGGTTTATATCCAGATTCCCTGATTCATTGAGCAAATGCTGAGACGGCTCCTTGTTTTGTTTCTGGACGTAAATGTACCCATGCGCACGTCTCTTTGAAGTCGCCTTTTGCCTGCAATTGTAGGAGTAGAGGTACGGGCGATTTACTATTTTGTTAGCAATGCAGAAACTTGCAATTTTTTAACCGATGCAAATATTTTTTCTAAAACTCGGAAACAAAAATGTCTATTTTTTCAAATATATCTAATCTCGCGATTTTTTAAAATTTATTTTCATTCATTCATTTGAAACTTTTATTCATCTTTCAACTTTTTATAGTTAAAATGACGGGAAGGGATTCTCGAACTCAAGAAAACATAAGCAGTTTATCTTCTCCCCCATACGTCATATACAGTTGTTACTGCTTTTATAAATAAATCCAAATGTAAACTTGATAAGGGGACTGATCAGGCTTGTTCAGTTACTTCCTTTGAACTGTTACCTTTCCGGCGTTGGAATGCGCCAACATCTCTAGGTGTGAAGAGAAGAACTGCTGAAGGTGTGGTGGTAGTGGTGGGGGATATCTTGCGGTGGAGAGGGACATGAGGAGGGTGAGTTGTTTCCATGCCGACGGCAGGCGCTGTGCGGTGGCCGCCGTGCCTGCCTGCCTGCCGCCCGCCGGCCCGCCCGCCCGCCCGCCGCCGGCCCGCCGCCCGCCGCCGCCGGCCCGCCCGCCCGCCGCCGGCGCCCGCCCGCCGCGGCCGCCGCGCCGCCGCCCGCCGGCCCCGCCGCCGCTGCGCGGTCCGCTGCCGCCCGCCGCCGGCCCGCCCGCCCGCCGGCCCGCCCGCCCGCGCGCCGCGCCCGCCGGCCGCCGCGCCCGGGCCGGCCGCCCGCGCCGGCCGCCCGCCGCGGCCCGCCCAAAAGTGGTAGTAGTTAGGCCGCGCACAGGCAAACGAAAGGGCCGCAGAAATTCGATAAACTGAAAGCGCGAACTATTTTGCAATGAGACGTGTGAGATAGAAGAAGGCAACTGCATGAAGGCTCACGCGGTAAGTGCGAAATGTATGGTCTTGGATGAAGGAAGGGGGCTGTAGGTGCGAAGTGTCTGGGTTCAACGTGGGACCTCGAACGGTCGACGCAGCAAGTGGAGATTTCGACGAAACGTGGAAGCGCCACAACCTGAATCGGCGGAGGTCAATCTGGCACGAGCATCGCAACGTCGTGATACGTGCATTCTGCCACAGAGGTTTGTTAGAGAAAAAAAGATACGCAGCAACGCGCAGTTTACTGAAATAGCTTAAAGTGGGTAAATATTTTGTTTATGCGTAATAGTGGAGCAAGTGGGAATCCCCAATTATTGAGGCTTTTTAAAAAAAAAAGAGATCCATCCTTGTACTGTTTTACGTGAACGGTGGTTTAATTGCTGTATAGTTCTTTTTGTAATTTGAGGGAAGTTTGACATTTGTGTATTATAAGGTTTCTTTGTATTCTATTCTTTCTTCTGTAAAAGTGTGTCTTTGTCGTGTAATTGTGCCACTGAAGTTTATAGGTAAATTATACGCTCGTTGTTCACAATCTTTGTGCAATTTTATTGTGTCGAGTGTTCAAGACCTTTATCGTACCGAAAGATTCTGCTTTCGAGAAGATTCTAAGCTCGCTTCAGCGAGCAAATCTTGATAAAGCTTACTGCACTGCGTGGCTGCTGTTGAAGGTGGTAAGTTTGCAGTAGTGGGTTTGTAAGGCGATGGTGTATATATATATATTATTATATATATATATTATATATATAATATATATATTATTATAGAACGAAGAACGTTTCTGTTATTAAGAAAATTAAATTGCAATCATAATATAATTAAAATAAAGTACATCGGAGTTGATCAGCGCAGTAAAACTGCCGCGCCGCCGCCACAACGGGTCAATCGGGGGGGTAAACGGCGAGGCGAGCGACGGTTAGAGTAAGTGCGCCGGAGGGCCTCGAGTGAAGCATGGGACGGGGCAGTGCTGCGTCCCAAGAGATTAATTGTCGTTGTTAAGTTGCAGTCGGAACTGAGTGTGGCGCTGAGTGTGGACGCAGGTTGATAAGGTATTAACAATCAGAATGATTAGTGAAAGTGGGAATTGCGCACCAGAACTGATAAAAAACCAATAAGACAGGACATCGTGTGGCGATGGACTCGTGGTTCATTATTCCCGCCCTGGTATAATATAACAGTGGGCAGTACTGTACGGAACAATCCAGGCAAAGTGGAGAAAGGGTCGCTGAAAGACTAGAACTGCCGACGAACATACATCATGCGTCGTGTGTTCAGTACCCGTGTGACATTATACGTACCCGGCTGGGGTGGAACCCGCGAATTCATCGGCCGTTACGTGGGGCGCAGAGGAGTTGGTCGTCGAAGGAGGGCGAATTTCGCCGGACTTCGGGCGAACCGAAGATTGCCGAGACACCGCCGCCGTTGCACGACGGCCACCGGTCGCCTCTAGAAGAAGCAGGTGGTTTTTAAAACATCAAGGTAGCGTTGACCGTGCGCTTATTTCCAAAGCCTGCGCATTGCGATTTGTAAATACTATTTGTAAAGTGTCTTTTCTGATCATTAAAATATTTAAATGTGCAAAAGAATTTATAACGATTATCTTCCTATGCTGAGCCAAATTCCTGGAGACCCATTCGCGAAAATGTACCTGTCCCTTGCATAATTTATTTGTCGTGAAAGGACCTCTTCCCAGGTACACACACACACACACACACACACACACACACACACACACATATATATATATATATATATATATATATATTGTGGCGTACCTTCAATGCGGTGCGATGAAATATACTTACATTTCAAAGGGACAGGTGTCTTGGTTCGTGAATGGGCCTCTGAAGGTTTGACGGAAACAATGGAAAACTCAATCATTTTTTAAACAAACACGATTATCAAAGTCACAAATTTTGTACATCAACTGTGGTTTGATCAATCCCCGTTTTGGTACCAAAACTATACCTATGAGCTCAGATTACACAATATCTTGACCAAAGGAATATCTATTAGTTTCTTCTCGGATGCTCCCCAGCGGCCACGTCCATCGGCGGCCTTCGGCGCAACTCGGCTCCCTTCGGACAGTTGACCTTCGCTGGGAGAACAGGGGCCACAGCCTTCCGCAACCATCACACATCACCTCTGTTTCGACCCCGACCGTCGTGAATGTATTTCGGGTCAGGCATGCATTAACACCGATATTACTGTCCACCTATTCTTCGTTGGTCATATCAGTTCTCCCTTGCCGCACAACTTACCAATTCTACTTCGTGTATCTTCTCAGATTCACGTGGTACACTTTGTACATACATGTGGTAACTTTTCACTCTCGTTACCGGCCATGCGGTCTATGGGTTTTTTTCCTTGTCACAACTGTCCTCGAAACCTATTCCCCTTCTTCAGACTTTCACTACTTATTAACTGCCACAATCACACTTAATTCACTCTCCAATAGCTTCTCTTCTGTTATTTCACTTTCCTTTTTTTCTTTTTCGCCGCGCGCATTATCACCGGCCCCGTTCTCTTTCGTGTCCTGTTACTAACTGACGTCGTCTCGCCCGGTCTCGCCGCCTTCTCGCGCCTGACGCGTTAACAGATTTCGTCAGCTACTCGCCGCCGTTACCGCGCAATTCAAAATACATGTATTTGAAGAAACGCACCGAGTTTCAATATATTAAAACGGAGCTATGTTGACTAACTTGTAAATTTTTGTTTGATTGTTCTTTGAATATTTTGTTTTATATGTGTGCTCAATGAGTAACTGCAATTGTATAGAGTTCAGTCATCCGAAGTAAATACGTGATGATATCCAAGATCTGCGCTTGTTTTTCCACCTATAAAATCCTAAAAGGGATTTAATCGCAATCAATGCTCAATCAATGGTGAATCTTATCAATCATCACGTCGGAAAACAGAAGCTGGTAAGACGTCGCTGGGATAATATCCCAGCCCCCTCCCCACCACTGAGATGGGCATCCAAATTCGTAAGTTACAGAGTGTGTCGAAATGTGTCGACTGGATATCAAAATTATGTGGGGGTCCGTAACAATACATATAGTTGAAGATCATTAATTAACGTTCCCTAGCGATTTAATGTCAAAAATAGTGGTGCAAAAGTATTTGTAATCAGCAACATTTTTTTCGCTTCAAGACACGAACTGAGATCATCAGAACTAACTCCAGAAATGCCCATCAGAAACGCTCCATTTCACTACGCCATTGAAGCGTCATATAGAAAAAATCTTCATAACAGCGTGAAGTATTGTCACTTGGACTACCAGAGCATTTTACCCCAGGGCATATGTATGGGCTGGCATAAAATTTACGTGTGTATCGCTAAGGGCACACTCGGTAGTCTAAGTGCTAATATGCGGAACCTTGAGGCATACCGCGATTAAAGGATAACTAAGTTGGACAAATGAGAATGAGTCTATAATCTATTTAAATTTCATGATGATAGATTAAGTATTATTCAGTTCATATAGTTTGACAATAATTGACTTGAGGGGACCTAGGTTAAAAAATCGAATAAGAGTTGAAAAAAGGTTTTAAAATGTGTGAATTATAAAATCTTATAAGACACTTCCGATTCATTTATCTATAATGATTGTATTTAGGAGTAGAAGTGTTTCAAATTATTTTCAATAAAGTTTCTCGAATTCTCAATAGTTTTGTGCAACAACAAATTCACGAGAGATAATTTACAAATGAAAATCCCGGTGAGCGACTCGAATCAGAGACCTTTTGAATTGAAACACTCAAATGCGCCTTTTGAAATATAAAAATGACATGTACAATTATTTTTAAAAAATTGTACAAGACTTATTTTAAATAGCTGTTTATTTACTACAGCCTTTGAATAAAGCAAAAATCTGTATTTCAAATTATGTAATTTTTAAATGATATTTTGTGCAATTTTTAAAAAGTCGATCATATTAATAGCCTCAAATGAAACTGGCATCATAATTTTTAACGATCCTTCATTACACATGAGAAGAAAATTTAAAGAAAAAAACTTGGAGTGGTTTTTGAGAAAAATGTTTTTAGATATTGCATAAATTACTAACACTATTCAATAAGACAAAGCATAATCAGCTAGTTTTTTTTCAAAAGAGTATTTAAAACAATATTAGAGTATTATGTAGTGATAATTAGAAAATTTATGAGCAAAAAATTGTGATTATAAAACTGTTGTTTTCAAATAATATCTTTGGATCAATATGTATGTTTCACTGCCTAATTCAGATAGAAATTTTAATAAACCGAAGTAATTATTACTATTTGAGTAACAACAAAAATAATTCCGAACCGTACGCAGGGAGGAAATTAATAAATTACTTTACCTCAATGTTTTGTCTCCGAACATCAGTTTGGACGGTCTATCGGACTCACATATTTAAATTTTTATCATGACGGGGCGATCTTTGTACAACCTTCACGCAACAGTCGGGATAATTTGAAAAAGTAAATTAAGAAGAACAAGTAAGGAGTAAACAAAATAGTACCAGAAACGGTCCCCAGTCAAATTACATATGAGGAGAAAATTTAAAGAGAAATATGGAGTGATTTTTGAGAAAACATATTTTTAGAATTTGCATTTCAGATATTAATTAAGCGAAATACTGCGAAGCAAGATAATTAGCTTACCTATCTCTTGTTCGTCCATTAATGGAATACGGGGCGATACAGCCGTCTACAGTCGTCAACAGACTGTCTACGCAGCGTCAGCCGGACAGCCAAGATGTGCCTGCCTCCAGCCTCCGTGCAGGAGTCATAAATGGTAGATATAATGCTGTTATTGTAATTATTGTTATATTATTGTTATTATTGTCTTACAATGCTTTAAAATCGCAGTGTATTATTATTTCTATTTGTAATATGTAAATTGTTGTGTTCTGCTACCAGGTTATATACCTACCTGTAGAAATAATAAATTTATGTAAATCAGCTCATTAAAAAAATATACATGAACTTTTTAAAGAGATGTTTTTTAGAACAGACTGTCTAAAGCACAAACTCTATTTCCAATTTTGTAGTTTTAAAATATTACCATTTTGCAGTTTTTGAAAAAACGAAACGATCCCCGAAAATGGAACGAGCACCACATTTTCACCGATCCTTATTACGTATGAGGAAAAAATGTAAAGAAAGAATTTGGAGCAGCTTTTGAGAAAAATACAATTATTTATCGAAAAATTATACAAAAACTACCCATATTTTAAAAAAATTGAAAATGATCTTATTGACGACCCGTCTTTCCGGGACAGATTTTATTAAAGATAAAATTATATCTTCTTTATTATTCTACTGGGGAAAAGACCCCAAAATATACGCTTTTGAATTTTCTTAACCGTTCTTGACGTTACTCGTTCTGGATGCCCTCTGCATTGCCTCTGCCATCAGCTTCGTTGACATCTGACCCCAGTAGCCACATTTAGAAGCGTGAGGTCCTGGGCGTCACCACTCTCGTATTCTCCTCCGATGTCAACAGCAGCACCTTCCCCTTTACTAAGGGTCTATCCTATGTGGGCAACCACTGCGCGTCACCGCGCAGAAGCCTGGCTGACCAGCCGTGCTGCACGTCCCCCAGCACCAACCAGAGCTCCGTCTTCGCAGCCACACGAGTCTTGTGCACCGGGAACACCTGCATCGTCCGGTCCTCGAAGTTCAAATGAAGGCACTCTGTCTCCGGTGTCGAACTCTGTGTCCACGTTGCCATGCTGTGCAAGGTATCTATAATGCATAATACAGTTGTAATGCCCAGCACTCGTTTTTTCATCGTGCCCTCGGGTAGCTTCTACCATGAATGGCACAGGTATACCAACGGTTTAATTAAGTGTTCAATTTCAGCACCCAAAAACCCAACGCCAAAGTATCCTTCACAATTTGTGAATAAATTCGTTGGTGATTTTCAGGGTCTTTGAAGCGAGCGTAATTAGCCTCTCAATGCCAAATTCGTCCATCTGCGAGAACACTGCCCTCTTCCACACTCCACTGCGTGGTCTAGGACCACTGTCACTCTACCCGGTCTAAAGTGTGACAACCTGGTCTCTTTCATCATGGCCTTTTTAACCCTATCCGAGGCTTTCTGGCATGGCTGTGTCCACTGTAATTTAACTCATTTCTTCAACACATTTAAAGACGCCACGATAGAAGAAAACCCCTTTTAATGAACTTGTAGTAGTTAATCTTACCGATTAGCTTTTATAGCCGTTTAACATCCTGATGGGGACGAGGTCTCAATGGCCTTTTCGTGCTCCTATGCGAAAGCAATACCAGCCTTGTTTTTATCGTATGCTCTAAAATCGTCACATCTTCAAAATTCGCACTTGTCTTTACCTTTAAGTCGCTGTCTCGCAGGATCGTCAACAGCTTCCGAAGGTTTTGTTTGTTCTGCTCCCTCGTGGCGCCGGGGACGATGTCATTAGATAATTCACACACCGCAGCTGCGCCGTCAACTGCTCCAACCACTACTGAAACAGTGCGGCTGCCGAATCTCGTCTGTTAAATCTAAACAGCCCCAAGAGCGTGTTGATCACCAGAATCTCCATTGCGCATTCGTCAAGCGGAATCTGCACATAGGCATCGCAGGTCCATCTTTGTAAAGCGTTGCCGTCCCAACAGCTTCTGGAAAAGAATCTTCGACTTCGGAATGGAGTATTGCTTTAAATTCAGTTACTGTTAATGGTAAACTTAAAATCTCTAAACAAATGCACTCCCTTTGTTTTAACTAACACTAGCGAGGTGGTCCCCTGACTAATGGAGACCCTCGAAATTACTCCTATGGCTTCCCATTTCCTCAACCCCGCCTCTACATTCTCCTTCAGCGCCCACAGCACTGGCCGCCTTACCTTATAAAATGTGGATTTGTCCATCTTTCAATTATAGGTAGGCTTGAAATGTTCCCCTAAGCCGTCCTCAAACACTTCCGGAAAACGTCACGTTCAAACTCATCCAAAATTGTCGTGGATATCTTCCTCTGCCTTGACATCGACGACTCCAAATACTAATTTGCTGAACGAATCCAAGCTCAATATGTTAATCACATCGAACCGATCAACCGATCTACACGTACTACGACCTTCAAGTTGGCATTCTTGTGTTTGTAAGTTGTTCCCAAATCAATCTTACCCAACGGGCTGGGTACGAACGCGCGTAAACGAACCCTTCTCGCGCTCCTGCATGTATGCTCCCCTGATGTGACCGACCTTCCGTACTTGAAGCATTTGGAAATGCGGAACCTGCTCATTTCTCTAGCTGCAATTGCTGCGTCGCAGCGACTTTTTGCTGCGCCGCTGACGTTTGAATCTGCCGTTCTTGTTGCGCCACTTCCGCTTGCATACGTTGTAATTGCTGTGCCGCTGTGGCCTACGGATGCGGAAATTGCTGTTGCAACATCCCCATCAACTGGGCTAGGCTTCCGACCTCGTTGCCCTTCACTTCCGTTTTCCTCGTCGCCACATTGATGTTGCTGGGAAATGGCATTAAACTCAAAATTCTCAAAAATACAAACAAATTTATTATAATCAGCTTTCGAAATCGTACCAGGCAGGACAAGGTTTCAAGGAGATATATAGTTCCAAGCCAAGACGCAACAATCCAGTAGTTCTAAACATAGCCGGGTCTTGGCCGAAACCCAGGGAAGACGCCGGATGGGGGTCCAACACTATCACCACCAATCGCAAGCTAGCGCGAGTTCCAAAAGCAGGTGAGAACTCGATCGGCCTTCACCTCGGGAGGGAGAGGGGAGGAGGGGGCGCACGCCATTCCTCCGCTCCTGCGCCAGCGTTTCTAGCCCAGCGGTGACGTGGCGCCGTCGAGGGTAAGAGTGGAGATTGGCTTAACTAAGGTTTAACTGCCACTATAACATAGGCATACTGAATGACACGAAATGACTTAAAATATTGCACTTTTTTAAAAGTGAGATCCGTGTACGCGGTTCCAATAGACGAATGGTGGTGTGCTGTATGCGCAGGGTGTAATGGTGCCCCCACGTTGCCCCGAGGAGAATGGGCAGGGGTCGAGCTCTGGCGACCTCGCCTGGCCCGCCCTCGCACCTGCCAGCGTGAGCGAGCGCGCGCCCGCCAACTACCCTCTGCTCTACAGCTACCTCACGGGCACGGGCGCGCACAGCTTCGCAGACTCCGTCACACTTGGTAAGTAGCACTCCCCCGCTGTGGCCCGCTCTCCTTCACGCAGAAAAAAACTCAAGAAAGAATGGTAATAATAAGTATATTGGTTATAATAATAATTACAATAATTACAATAACGATCCGATGGCCGCGATTGCATAAGAGAAGTGTCATAGCGATCTCGGAACAAAGTATCGCAAATTCGAGTCCCGCCTCGGGCATGGTTGTGCTATGTGTGTCTCTGTATGTTCGTGTGTCTCTGTTTTATCATTCTTCATCATCATTTCATCCCCAGGGGCTAACAACCCTGTGGTACAAAAATGGAATCATCATTGAAATGCTGATTCCTCCTATAGAAAAAAGTAACGTGCACCTACCCCGATAATCAAGTATGATGCACGGCGTGTCGCAGGGCCCTGTCGTAGAATGTGACTAATCGGAGCTGCTGACAGCAGTCCTTTACTTAGTATAATCCATTCCCGTCGCACCAGTATCTGTCCCCTTTCTCCCGTACGCGGCAGGTGGATCTTCTTCCGTTTCATCTTTCCCTAACAACTATTTTCCTACTCGCACTTACTCCTACCTAGTTTATCTTGTAGCTGGCAGAGATCTATAAAATACATTACCCGTTTAATACGGAGTAGTTCGTACAGAATGACGTCTCAGGTGTGCCAGAAAGTAGGCACGTTCTGGTGTACCAGGCACGAGACCCCTGTCCGATGATAACGTGCGGAACCTGTCAAAATTCAGAACTTTTGGTTGAAGCGTTCTGTCTCCCTACACCACTGGATTTAAAAAGTTTTAATGAGATACTTCAGAAGTCTGATCAGTGCCCACAATTCTTAGCGCAAGGTATTACGTACCTACTACCCAAAAATGTTGTCAAGTCAGATTCCAAACATTACAGGCCAATAACGTATCTCTCTGTTCTATATAAGTTACTTGCCTCAGTTTTACACAAAAATATATACATGTATTGTGATCAGATCAATATCATCAGCATGGAACAGAGAGGATGCATCAGAAGCACATTTGGATGCAAAGAACAGTTGACTGTTGATAGCATAACCACAAAACAAGCTGAGGTAAAGTCGAAACATGAGCATGTGCTACATCGACAATAGAAAGGCGTTTGATTCGGTACCTCACGACTGAGTGATTCACATTTTGAACATATATCAAATAAATACAAAGACGCTAACTGCCTTAATGGAAAACTGGCATACTGAGATTTATTTGGAGAATTTTACATTGAAGATTGATGAATATTTCACGGCAATTCATTGAGCCACCTATGGTTTTGCTGAGCAATAAACCTCCTATATCAGCTTCGAAACAAGAAATGTCTGGGGAACAGACTCCGAAAGATATCTTAGCTCCCAAATAAGCCATTTACTGCTTATAGATGATCATATTGTCAGCTGCGATTCGGAAAAAAATATGTACCTACTTGTACTTATAAAACGTTGCTGTGCCATACAATCGGAACTTCGCATCCTAGGAAACAGAGAAACAATATGGAAATCGAGATCATCCCTATTGTAACCTTAAAAGGATAAATATTACAGTTAGTTGGCTCCGAGTTTGACGCCAAATATATAACCTACTTCTGCTTTTAAACCTATACGAAAAAATTATTAGCTTTACCTTATCTCAGGGATGTGTATTCTCTGTGTTAACAAGACTCTCACGCTCATTCAAATCAAACAAATATATTTTGAACAAAATATACTATAATCTCCTTATTCCCTTTCCGGTTCATTTACAATTTCACATTGTACACACATAACAATTCAAATGAAATTTTTCCTGGAAGAGAACAATACAATCCTTACCAGCTAACATTTACTGCACATTTTCACTCAGTAAGTTTTCTGATAATCTTTCCAATCATATGTTATGTAACGCGTTATGTAACACATCACATGGATTTCAGATTTAATGTTAATAGATAAAGAATGATTGATTCAATACTTTTAACGTATCTTTTGAACAATTAACAGTCCCTCCTAGAATGCCTATTTATTATCTGATCTGCCTAGATTACCAAATAGTGATTTATCCTTTTTGGATCGTTCTAATTTGTATTCACATGTAGGTAAACGAGAATCGGCTACACAAAAGCTTTGCCATCTTTCTTGCGTCGTGCCGTTACCTTCACATACCCTCCCCTACCCGCCTACCCCGCTTGTCCAAGAATTTTATTTCCAGTCACTGAATGTGCAAGAACGTATTGAAATTGACCAAAAGTGACGTGCAATGGATTGCTCATTGCACCAACCATATGAAGAAATGCTTCATTTTTACAACCATCAAATACTCTTCTGGATTATACCCGTTGCATGAAGAACAAGATATATAACGGAATAATAAAACTGAAAGCAAGAATACATGTCAATTAGACTCATACTTCGCCAGTGTCATTTCATTACGTTTGTTTTCTATAACGCACTTTTTTCTATGCATTTCGTATTTTTTTATATTGTGAATTTAAAGTAAATTTCTTTACCTCTTCGTTTTGTCTTTGAAGAGTTTTGAAGTGCGATCAGTAGACGCCCGAGCTGAACCCGCAGATTCGTCGATCTTCTCTCTTCGGGAACGCAACCAGCCCGTTCTGCGCTTCTCATAGAAAGAACGATTTCCACGAAAGCTGACCACCGCGTCGCCTAATAGGTACACTAGCGTATTTTATGGTTTATTTAGAACACTAGGCGCGCCACTTTCGAATCTATTTTTTGTGGTAATGTGCAACGTTTTTTCTCTATTCCTATGAAAAAGAAGTAGAGTCACTGGTCTCGCAAATACTAATAGGTGCTCTGAGTTATTTTCGCCAACATTTCGGACTTCATTCTACTCATTAATCTAACTGCAAAATTGAAGCCGGAACAGACAATTATCTACTCATTGTCAGTGATATGTGTTATGCAAAATATCTTCAATAAAATATACCATCCTGTGTTTCACTTTGTAAAATTTTCCCTCGTGATTTTCACTTTACAATATATTACCCTCCTCAAATTTTTAGTTTCTCGTAATACGTACTACGTATATATGGACTCATTTACATAGTATCGAGAAAGTTACATAATGTTACGGAAAATCGATTTCGAGGTTTCAATGGATATACACGTTTGTGGTCCCCTGGTACCGAGAAAGTGTTTTTTTCTCAACACATCCGTCCGTCCGTCCTTCTGTCTGTACGTTCGTCTGAGAACGACATTAGCACCTAAACAATACGTAGTATTTTTTTCCGAAATGAATATTCCCAGGTCAAACAAGCTTCACTCGAAGTTTTGCAATTTAAAAATATTCTTCAATTTTGTATTATTCTTTAAACTTTTCAATAAGTTTCTGGTGTTAAGCACCACAAACATAAGACATTGAAAACTAAAATAAAATTAGCTTATCCAGCAAAGGTTAACAGACTTGAGTTGTGTAGATCTATCTTTAAATAATATCAAGTTTTTCATAACCACATAAAAATACTTAAAAGAATTATATTTGTAAAAAGAGAACTCCTGAAAATGTAAAAGGAAAACCTATAAAAAATGAATCTATAATTGCACAAATAGGTAATCAAATCATTCACACTTGTCACAAAATCACTTAGTCGAAAATGGTATTACTACAATATACTCGTATAGGTCAACACCCCTTTAAAACATCCCGGAAAATTAAAATAATATTAACAGTAACAAAAAAGTTAATAAAAGAATTAAAAGCGAAAGATTATTGCCTCTCACAAATTTCTTTTCCTGAAAGAAATTTGTGTGAAAAGAAAGTTTCCTATTATGTATCAAGTTTTACTCTTCCATGTTTTTAAAGCCATATATTACTTCTACTATTAGGAGACCTAAATGTTTGGAAAATGTGAGAAACATTTACATGTTTTTTGTTAACATTTCTTCTTCAAAATAAATATATGACAGACTGATACGATATGACTACTTTAATTGATATGTGCTGTAAATATTATATTCTACAATATATTTTGTAGAGTTTCTTATTTTTGAGAAAGTTGTTGACTACAGTACAGTGTTGATAGAATTTATGCTCAATTAGCTTTATTTGCATTTTTGCTACGAAAACCAATCGTGCCAAACTCATCACGTTAAGTAGATTCAATGCTACAAAGCACATACGCAATGTGATAGGTTTCATGTGCCGGGGCGAATCCAGCCGATTATTTTGGAGGAGAACATTATAGATTTTTGTTAAATAAAAAACATTTAATATTATACTGTAAATAATTTTTGTAGTGTATATATGATACTACACATTACTTTTTTAAATAATTTCATAATTCTTACATAAATATTTAAATCAATTTCGCCAAATATAAGACGGTAACAAACGAAACTTCTAGCCCTTGTGGGGGGGGGGGAGGCTCTCATGCCCCCTAGATCCGCCAGTGGTCATGAGACAAAAGCTTAAAGTAGTTGTGCCTAAGTGCGCGAAATTAACAAATTATGGGTTCGAAACACGCAAAAGTCGTTAATGTTTGAAGTCGTGTTTTTGGCATGAATGCCGTTACGAGTCCCCTCGCGTATTACATGTGTTTTCTAATCATTGCGTAATCCCTTCACTTGAAGACAACTCTAAATGAAGTATGAGATAGATCTTTAAGAACTCTCCATTACATTGTGTAGATTCAGTTTTATGGGTTTTCGTATTTACTATGGGTGTAACTATGGGCGATCAGTAGTGTCGGGGCGATCTCGGGTCAAAGGATAGCGGATTCGAATTCTGCCTCGGGCATGGATCATCCCTCCACCCTTCATCATCATCCTATCACTTCATTAAGGAAGGCGCGAGCTCTTGCCATTAATGGGATGAGCAGTTGACAAGTAAACAAGCAGTATTAGTGGTCAGAAAACTGCATAAATCCGAAATCTATGTAAAAATACGTTGAAGGAAAAATACACAGTTAATCATTCACAAAAAATAAGAGGACAGTTTGATTTTCGATACTATTTAACTTCAATGCTCAGATTAGAATGGTCACTCTTCCGCAAAACCGAGTATATAATTGTGTAATGCCTAGTTCGGGACCTGCACGTTCGACGTTCGGCTCTAGTACGATGTAATTTTTACTTCTGAAATATTTTTTACAAAGTGTGGAGTTTTTGCAAGGGTCCTACCTGGTCTCCATGCATTCTGTACATTTTGTTTGTCTATTTTAGGTTTATCTTATTCATGGGCATATTCTTCTTCACTAGACGAGGAAAAAAATTGTTGTAGAGCAAATAAGAGTAGACTAATTTATTGCGTTTTCTTGAATATTTTTAATTACCCTTTAATAAATTATTTTGTTTCATTTGAGTTTTAAGTACATTATTACACAATACAGTAATTTATCCGGACTTATTAAGAACTTTTTCTTATAATTTTTTTATATTTATTTTCTTATTCATTTATTTACGTCAAAACTGTGACGTGCTATGAGGAGAAGTTAATTTGAATTTACATTTACGTCCAGAAGCAAAAAAGGAACCATCTCAGCATTTTCTCAATAATCAGGGAAACTGAACGAAATCCTGATCGGGATGGGCGTCTTTGACCCAGACTCTGAAGTACAATACTTGTTACAGCTTCTTTAGAATCATACAATCCAAATGGTAAATAATACATTATATTGTGATCATTGTTAACATTAATATTACTTTTTTGGATGCTCGGTATAGTCTCTAATTGTATAGAAACTGTTGAGCAGCGGAAATGATTTTACTTGGGATTGACACATTTGCATCGAATTTAATCGTATAATTTCATCTGACTAACGTCTTACTCACTGCTACTGACTGACTTCTTACTACTCACTGACTCGCGGGCCCCGGCAGCGGCGCATTTATACCTGCCCGGCGCTCGTCTCGATACACCGTGCACATTCTCCACTTTTCCCCGCAACTCGCGAATAGTCTGGAACCGTCCAGTTCGGTGGGAAGGGAAGGGCCGCTGGCCAATGTTTCTACCAATGCAATATGGTCACTGTATATATCCCATTCTCTATATACTCTAACGTTACTGAAGGGTCTTGTTGTTTTTTCGTTTGCTACGATGTAATCAATCCTTCCACTCTGTCCACGTGCCTACCTTGTGTACTTATGAATTCGTGTGTGGAAGCTTTCATAGCTTTTAGGTTATTGAAGTAAGCAAAGTCTCACATAGTTTACCGTTATAATTATAACGGAAATATAGCTCATGATCTTCATTACATTTTCCAATCACATCATCCATTTCGAATTTTCTAATTCTAGCACTTAAGTCTCCCTTATTTTTTAAGTAACAATTGTGACTTATTTCACATATAACTATTTGAATTAGACAATAAAACTCCTCGGTTTCCTGTTTCTTTCCCTCCTCTAGTGCGTAGACACAAATGAAGGTAATAAATCCTCTGTCCACCTTACACTGCACAGTTACAATTCGATTAGAGATCCAGTTATAAGATTGTATTGTTTTAGGCCATTTCTGATTTAGAATTATAGCTACACCTGTTGTTGCATGTTCTACTTGTGAAACTTCACTGTATATTCACTTATATTTGTCCACTTCAATTTCTTCTTTGTTTCTGAGATCATTAATATATCGACGTTCTTACTCTTTGTAATGTTAGTAATTCTTCTTCTTTGCCGTTAAGAGAACTAACATTCCACGCACATATTTGTAGAAGTTTCTCTAATTCATATTCTTTACAGTTTTCTCGCGTATATGTTGTCATATGGTGAGTGGCTATGGTTCTGGAGGAATTAAGTAATAGATGTACCTGATAGGGCTACTTCCCCATATGCAGGTTTGACCAATGGTAGGGCTGCTACTTCAAAGCCTCTCTTCGGGCTCCATTAATCGTCGGGGAGTTTTTTTCCCCTAGGGAGAGAAAAACGGACTACTATCCTTGTCAAACCCATCCGTGTGGGTGAAAATAAAAGGGTGAAGGGGAAAATAAAGAATATAATAAGTTAAGAGGGCAAGAAAGTGAAGATAGAGAAATGAATGATACCCTAGCCCTCGAGGCCTAATAGCGTCAGGGTCGAAGATAGAGCAAGGGGCCGAAAGAACTACTAGGAAATATAACAGAAGTGGAAACAATGTAACAATGGCTTGGTGAACTTTTAGTGTTATGCAGGGACCGCCGCGAGGTGGACGTTCACCGAACCAGTCATAAGTATTTAAATCCTGGAAACAAAACTGCCTTGCCTCCATATAATGTTTCTGAGCTCAGTAAATGAAGGATGCACGCACGCGTGGTGCGTTGTCCAAATAGGCGTTTTCGCGAGAGAGAGAAAAACACAGAAAAAATACGAAAATTAATAAAACAATACCTAACTTTATATTTTTAATTGAAAGATAATAAATTATTTACTGTTTTATTTACATTGAACTGTCGGACGCAAATTATAAGATAACAGGTTGAACTTTTAGGAAACTGTAAATGATTTACAGCGCTACAATTTTGTATGTAGCCAATTTTATGATCAGCCTCAGAACATGATGCAACTAGTGGTATTACATGCAACTAGTGGTATTACAAAATGGCACAAACTTTCTGGTAGTAAAGGTTTTTTAATTTCCTTTGTGTGGACTGACTTTTCGGTCTTGCCACATGCTCTTGCCAGATGCCATCTACCACCGCTCCAAGTATATATTTTTGAAATGTTCTCACTTTTTCGGTTTTCTAATGATAGATTCGAAATATCACTATTAAAATATTAAAGAAGAGTAAAATCCCCTCCTATAAGAAAATTTTCGTTGAAAACTTTGGAGCCTTTTTTACAAAAAATCGTTTACACTCTACTGTAAATGCGAAATTAGAAACTCTCTTTTACAGGAATCTTTTGTTTTCGAAAACTTTATTTTAACAACATTCACTAACAAGTACAATAATGTATACAAATCGCTGAAAATAGTGTTTATTAACGGCGTGAAAAATATTAACAATTTCCATTTGTGAAATTTTTGAAAAAACAACAAAAGAATATACCAAAATGAACTTTACGTTGTAATAAAGAGTGAAATTACCACTATCTATTGGAAAAATCTAAAGAAAAAAATTGGTGTGATTTTTGAGTAAATGATATTTAAAAGTTTGTGAAAATGCAGCATTTGAGCTCATTTGTACAGAAAACTGTTGTTTTTCAGAAACTGTAATCTATATTATTTAAATCACGTGTACTCATAAATACAATAATGTAAATTAATAACCGCTAATGTAAATATTTACAACGCGAGAGGCTACTCAAAAAACATTTTTGTAATTCTTGAAAACAAAACGAGATAGAGCCGATTGACATTTATGTCATCTCATAGAGTACATTTAACACTATCCCTATTAAAAGTTTAAAGAAAACATTTGGAGCCTTTTTTGAGAAAATTTTGATTTTGTAATACTTGTAATTGCCCATAATTTACACAATATTGCGCGAAAACTAATAAAATTTTAAAGAAGTGTTCCTGATCTTAATGAAAGATCTAAATATCGAGAACAGATTTTATTTGAAGGAAAAAGTCTATTTTCAATTTTGCAGCTGTAGATAGACATAAAAAAAATGCAATCTTTTTCAGTTTTCGAAAATTTATTTAACATAGAAAATCGGACCTATAAGAGTATACTACTATATTCTTTCGAAAACTTTAAACAAATTTGGAGCTTTTTTGAGAAAATTTTGAAAATGTAACGCGACGCCTTATTATAAGGCAACAAAGACTTCTTTGCCTTAGCTTGCAACAAAGAGGTCTTTGCGTGTTGGGGGAGAGCGAGAACACAAGCGCACATGTGTGTCCGTCGTAATGGCAGCCCGCAGCGCGTCACCGCTGTGCTTGCAGACTTCTTGACATGAGATACGGCAGCGTCGCATTGTATTTGGATCTTTGGCACATCCTATGTTGTACTTATGGTGTCGATGGGCTGCTGAAAGCCCGCTGGTTCGGGCGTCGCTCGCCTTCTGTTCGCGTACGCGCACGCGAACAGTTTACGCATTCGTTACTCGTACGCGTATGCTTGTGGTTGCAGGCTTCTTAGCGGCGTACGGCAGCAAGCCGGTGGAGCTGGGCGCGCTGCCTCTGGCGGTGAACGCCGTCAACCGTGACCCGTTGCTGCTGCCGGGACGCACGCTGCGCTACGTGGCAGCGGACATCGGCGCCGGCGCGCGGCGGCGCAGCGCGGAGCTGGCGGCGCTGGCCATCCGCTGCATGACGGAGATGCGTGACGCCGGCGCCATCGCCTTCATCGGCCCCGACGACTCCTGCGCAGCGGAGGCGCTCGTCGCCGCCGCCTGGAACTTGCCCATCATATCCTACGTGAGTCGCATGCGCCGCGCCGCGCCGCGCCAGTGGCGGTCCGTGAGTAGTCGTAGGGAGAGTCAATTGGGAAAGGGGGAGATTTTAAAGCAAAGAACGATTGGTGGGAGCGAGGAAATTATCTTTCGGGTAGAAATGAGAATTGCGCGTTTAATTAAGAGATCATTTGGGCACAAAATGTTTTAGAAACTCAAACATATTTTATATTAATAGCGTAGGTCATAATCTACACTCACGTCAACAACATTTACATGCGTTGTGCAGTGCCAAGTTAACGTTTAGACAAAATAGCTATTATAAATAAAATGACTCGCTATGAAATTGGATTCACGTCTCATAACGTCACTGTCTGAAAGTTTTGAGGTTATAAATACAACGCCATGTCGTTCACCATGTTCTCGTCAAATCAATTATGTTCGAAACGTTAAGGGAGAAAAAACTTTGTTTTTGGTACAAGACCATATGATCTAATGCGATGACTTATTTATTTAATTTATCATTTTTTTTCGTTCATTTACAAATCCCTCTACAGTGCGGATGAATTATATTTTGTGGCGTTACCGAATACATTATTATTAAAAATATTAATTTCAATAGTTTTTCGATAGTATCCTGCCAGCTCTCGCTCTCTCTCTCTCTCTCTCTCTTTCTCTCTCTCTCTCTCTCTCACGGCCCTCTCGTGTCGGTACCTTCCGACGCGCATGCGACCCCCTCCTTCCGATTCGCTACGCGCAGCTGCGACCCTCCTATTGTGTGGAAGAACCCCCGGCCACCCGCGGTCTTGAGTCGGCCACTGCTTTGTTAACTTATCCCTTTATGAAACACCCTTTTAGAAACGACGTAACCACCCCCTTCGAGCATTAGCGGCGCCACCCAGTAGCCATTAGTACGAATTATGTTCACTTGGGCCTACTTCTACGACGCAACTAGAACCCGCACGTGTTTTTGTATACACTGTGCGAGACGAGGAAACAAGAGACTGAGAATACTGGAAATTTTCCACGCGAATTCACTTTAGAACGCCTTTATTGTTTGGACTAAATAATTCTACTTTGCACATAGTTTCAACGTATCACCAGATTTATAAAATTGTAAGAACGTTCCAGAAATTTGGGATACCGAGAGAAACTGAGACGAGTGGACGCTTGCGCAAGCGGACACAGGGAGATTAGAACAGATGAGCGGGGGAAAGTTGAAAGGACTTGTATTCAGGCGAGCAGAGGGAGAGGCACTGACTGCGCCCGCACTTCAGCACGCAGTCAGTTGAATTCCGCCACCTACCATTATCAAACCAGATTATCATTCGCTTGTGGAAGAGAACTGCTCATCTTAATTGTATCACCTTCCAGTGCCAAAAGAAGCTAGTGCAATCTGGAGTAAAGAAGTACAGAAGTATATATCAAGCCATGAACTGGTAAAAAGGAAATTATTGTCAAGAAGGCGCCGCCCCCTACTCGCACGCGTGACTTCGGAAATGGTGGGTCGCCTTACCTTTCCTCTAGCTCAGACGGTAGAAGGGTGGCCTGAAAACAAGGGATGGCGGGCGGACGTTGTTTCGATGAAAATGAAAGTTTTTGAAATGAAGTTAACATCAAGTTTAATAATTCAAAGAAGAAAATTATCAATAATTACGACTACGCCGACTTCGTTGGATTTTCCCCACAATAAAAGCCAAAAGACGAAACAAATTCTTATGTTTAAGAAAATTTACAATATTTTCCGCATTCATTCTTCTTATTCATATTCATTCTTGGGAGCCAAAGCGCTGCTAAGAATCTTTCCTTCCGTTAACGCCCTCCTGAGTCAACGCCCTCCTGACAATGATAATCTGGTTTGATAACTTAGTGAGGGCAAAGCTCATTATAAGCTTTGCCTACACTGAACCCCATTTCCATACGTTATAACGTGATATGATATACTTTCAAGAACGGCCATAATTGATGAATAAATATAAGTTCAAAAGTACTAGAATATGTCGTAAAATATTCGTTCTTTTTCTTTTCTTTCTTTTCTTTCTTCAATTATCTACAGGACGCTAATTTTTTTCTTCAGAAAAAGACGGTCTTCTTAGAAACACCTAGATATGGTGTACAAGATACAACTTTTAGAACATGAAATCAAAAATGGAATAAAAATGAAATAAAATAGTATTATAATAATGTAAATAGAGAAATGTTAGATTAAGCACAAACTGCATTGAATGCATGGTCAAATTACACTAGTTTAAAATTCGAAAAAAATATTGTCATAATTTCTAATAAACGTGGTAACCATAATGGTCAAAGATCTTCAAGTATGAGTACGAATAACCGTGATGGAAAAAGTGGAATTTTAGAACATGCATCGTTTCCAAATATAAATAATACACCGCTAGAATTTCACATTGATATGGACGAAGAATATTATTTTAAAATTGACAAAAGTACGCTATAACAAGAGGTAAATTTATATTCCATATTACTGCACGAAATAAGTCTTCTAGGTATACAACATACAAATGATCAAAATGCTATTATAAATGCTCGTATAAAAGATTAATTGAACTAAATACTCATATCTTAGCTATTCAAGTAAAATATGACCAACACCATTGTCAACATTTCCAACTAATAAATCATTAAATTCGCCTAATCTTTGTAACGATTTAACTGTTAATACTTTTCTTCTTGTTCGTGATATTATATTTATTTGTTATGAAGAATGAGTTTAGATAGTAAACAAAAAGAGGACAAATAAATAAGCCACAATGAATAAGAGAATTGGTTAAAATTTTTACCTCAAAATGTTAATAGCATTACTTCAATTTACCAAAGACCAACCAATGAAATTATTTGTTTTATAGGCCAAGAATATTATATAGTTCAAAACCCAACTTTAAATTTAGTACCAAATTACACCAAAACAATAAGCGAAATGGGTTTACCACAGAATTCTATTGTCTATAATACATACTATTGTCAATTTTAATGTAGGAAAAACGTATATAATTTACTATGAAATTTATTAAGCTGAAATCGATTAATGAACTTTAATAAAGAACCATTTTGATATGATATTTCGAGATTTTTCTGAAGTACCACCTTCCATGGATTACGATACGATATGTATACGAACAGAAGATTTTACTTCTTTCAAGATAATATTTACTATGAATATAATTAATTTATAAATACTTTTGTAAAAGCTGAAAATATTAATATTTCAGTATTTAATGTGAACTGCTTCGACAATAAATCCAATCATTCTAAATTAATAGAAAAGTTTAACAAAGGAATAAATGAACTAGAAAAGTTACTTTGAGAAATTTAAGAGATAAAAATATGACTTTATTGATTTTATGATAAAATAGTGTATTTTATAAATAAATTGATATTTAATAAATATTTGATTGATCTCTTATATAGTTTATATTATAAAGTTTTATAATTTTAATAAAAATACTCTTTTGTTCTTTAATATTTTTAGACTCGACACTCATCGAACCTGATAATACATTATGCATAAATAGATATTTACCAGTAGTTATAAATATATTAGAATGAAATTTTCTATCCTAGTTTAATTTAACCTTCACAAGTGCAATTTAAAACTTTATGTGACCTTGAGCATTCTATTTTCGTACAATGAAAAATGCAATATCTAACTCTGAAAGTTCATTTTATTACGGCCTTCATTTGATTTGATTTGATTTATTTACAGTCGCATCAAGTACATAGAGTTATTAGCGACTACCGTAATTATTCACAATCAGTACAAAATAACACAGTAACTTAGAATTTTACATATGTGGTTATATATTGTTATACATTTCAATTTCCTTTACAAAGCAAATGAATTTAATGCACTGTTTTTTGTTATTGAGATCTTTAAGAGAAATTACTTTGTACTTGTTTCTTGCACTTTCATATTCAAACAAATGTTCTACTGAAAGAGATATCTTGCACACACTACAGTTATCAGCATCCATCCTGTTCAATAAGTAGCTGTGTGAAAATTTTGTGTGTCCTACTCTACATCTAGTTAAGACGACCTGATCATTTCTACAGAAAATGACCGTTGGATTATCATCTTCAAGTTTCCTAACTGATCTTAATTTGCAACCCTGTAAATTGTGTCATTCTTTACTGTCAAGGTCAGCTAATTTGTTCTTTTGAGGTAATCTTGATAGCTTACTGGTATATCACTTCTAACTTCACTTCGCGCAGCTTCTTTAGCTTTTCTATCTGCCAATTCATTTTCTGCAATGTCAACGTGCGAGGGTACCCAGCACAACGCTATTTCTTTACCCTCAGTGTTCAAATGGTTGATTTTTTCAACTATTTCTTCGACCAATACATTATCAATGGATAGATTCATTTATAGGCAGATACAGCTTTTATAGTCTGTTATTATCATTTTTTTGAATGCCCTTGTGATGTATTTAAGAGAATCAGCTATGGATATAATTCGCTGATATCACTGAGAAGTCATCCGTAATTTTTTGTGATCACCTCACATGAAGCTATTACTGCGCAACTACGTATTA
>BOPP01000417.1:50871-65130 GCA_017312745.1 Gryllus bimaculatus
ACCATAGCAGAAAAAACCCAAAAAAAAGGGAATAGAAAAGGGGAAGATTCCCCCCAATTCCGTCTAATAGAAA
Organism: Gryllus bimaculatus; assembly: GCA_017312745.1. Taxonomy (NCBI): domain Eukaryota; kingdom Metazoa; phylum Arthropoda; class Insecta; order Orthoptera; family Gryllidae; genus Gryllus; species Gryllus bimaculatus. The sequence continues at coordinate 50,945 of BOPP01000417.1, forward strand.
AAAACGATTAATACAATGTTTTAAAAAATTTTCAAAAAATTTTGGGGGACCGTTTTTTTTTTTTAATTCTAGATTCCGCTTTTGCCCGTAAAAATAAAATTAATAATTTTTCAAAGTTAAATCGGGCCAATTTTTCAAGCCCACAAGACGCGGTGGGTTTGCAGTTAATTTTTAACGGACGGTTTCACAGTTAAAGGAGCCATTGAAACTTAGGGCAAGGGTATTTGCTTCACTTGACCGGAGGTGCCTTGAATTAGACGACTCTAACCTGGGAATGTAAGTAAATATTGGGCCTTATTCTAACCATTTGAATAATATAGGAAGGGTCAGGGCGTCGGCGGACGGCATTTTCCGTGTACAAATTTGATTTCGGAATTGTGGCAAATAGACCCAAGAGAGTATTATGAAGTTGGTTTAATGCATGCTGATTCCGGCTGCGTATCCAGAAACGTGAGTATGCAAGCTATCCTGCCAACCAATTTTTACGAATGAAACGGGATGCGCGAATTGCCCTCAAAATTATGCAGGAATTGCCCGGCGGAATTCAGGTCTTTTGGTCCAAAGCGGCTGAGTCAAACTTGTTTCTGTAAAGATAGTCTCAACGGGGCGACTGGAGTGAATGGGCGGGAAAAGTACGGTAAAATAGTCAGGTAATTATGAGTAGGCAGGCTTTAGGAGTAGGCTTCGTCGACAAACGACAATATAAGTTTGTGTTAGATCCCTATCGTAATATGACAGGCGCTTTGCGGCGTAACGGGGCGCACTTATTTATTGGCAGCTTTGTGGATTTTTGAGAAAAGGCTTTTGACTCTAACTAATAGGGAAATGCTTTATGGTAACAAATTTAAAATGAGGCTATGGCGTCTCACGTAAAGTTTTAAAAATGTGTTGCAGGAGCATGTATAGGGAAGTAAATTTCTGCGTCAGGTGTGCTTGGACGGAAGTACGACCGCAATAAAATAAAATCGACAGTAGGTGAGTAAGACAGGGATGTCCTCTTGCATCTCTGCTGCTTTGTTTGTTTATGCTCTTTTATAGAATTGATGTTGTTGACGTTTGGGTACAGGAATTGGCCGGATACAGCGGCTCCGGTAATTGATAGCCTGAAAAAAGCGCCGCGGACTATCTTGAGTATTGCGGATGATTTGAGTTTTGTGTCGAGACGATTGGGGGCTTAACAGAAGAGTTTAAAATATTCTAGAACGGTATATTATGTTGCGACATGGGGACTAAAAAGTAGATATATTCAAAATAACGAAAGTAGTAGTTTCTTCCATAGAATGGGTTTAATTTGAGGTTAGAGCAAAGAGAAAATGGTGTACTACGCTAGGAAGAAATTGACGCGCGTCAAAAACCTTCATATCTTTGGGGACAAAATTTTTCGCTATGAAATGGGGAGATGGAATAATCATATATTTGACGTGCTTCACAGTTAAGGAAGAATTGCGCTCATAGAAATGCGTTTGCGGCAGTGCCGCAGTTGGTTCCGGAATTGCCGGTAAAAGGTATGCGATACAGTTGTTTCAAATGGTTAGTTTTTCTCTCAGCTATGAACTAAGGGGTCTGAAGGATCTGGTGAGGTTAAGAGGTTAGGATATTTGATCGAGTTTAGGAAAGTCATTTCGCAACAGATTTATTCGCAAAATTAATTTCTACGAGTTGTCTAGGTGCGCAGCAAATGCCGGAGTTCTTAGAGAGGTCGTAGTATATTTGTTGGAATTTGGAAAGATTTTAATATGATAACCCTATTAAAGCTCCTGGATTAAATTAGGCCTTTAAGGGCTTGGGCAATGGCAGGGTGAAGCGACATCGCTACTGGACGCACAAAATTAAAGGCGGCTACTTGAGCGCGCGCAGGTTTTGGAAGACGTCCGCTCCCGGGAAATGTGGGGAGATAAGTTGGAAATTCGCCGTGAGATAGAAGAGGCTGATTTCCCGATAGACTTGGCGGATAATAAAGGAGGCAAAATGAGATCTGGCGAGCAACGGCTGAAAAACGTTCTTGCATGGTAGCTTCATCCATGCGAGTTCTATGTTATGAGTGTTGCGAAAGTTTACATACATACTTGTGCGGAAAAGGACGGCAGAGAGGGGGATTACGCTTGGTTGTGGTTGGGCGGGGTGGAGTGCATGCATTTAGTACTTTAAAGGACGAACCAAGTGGTAATTGGCATCTGTTGTGCTTTGCGGTGAGTAGGGAAGACTGGATCCACATCCTTGGTTTAATTTTTTGCCTGTGCAAGCCGAAACAGTAGGAGAAAAAAATGGATTGGGAAGTTTGGGTAAATTATCTTTACTTCCTAAACAGGAACGTAAACTGAGGTGCGCTCAAAAAAACTATTTTGAGGTGACAAAGATCGTAATTTAATGTAAAGATTAGGTAACATTTTTTTAGGAAAGGTCCGGACGGATTAGGACACTGGAAATAGGGGAGTGGGGAAATTACATGGCACTGGGGTTAGCTTGATGCGGAGCTAGACTGAGAGGTAAATAAATAAGTCAATAAGCTAACAATAAGTACGTAATTTTGTATGTTAAGGTTTAGTAACACAGTCAGTAAACAGAAATAAGTCATAAGTCGTAGTCAATTGTTAAGATAACTGGTGTCTAATTCTACCATTAAATTAAAATAAAACTGGCATAGTGTGTATTATTATAGCACACTTTAGGGGTGAAGAGAAGGGGGGAGTTCGAGAAATGTAAGTGGGAGAAATGGCGTGGTGCGGACCATCTCTGTGGCGCCGTTTGAGAGTTTCAGTGTGCTGAGGAGACCAAGCACTGGAGAGAGTACGGGGGACGCCGCCGCCAGAAAATAAAATAGCTCAAAATTTAAACGGTCGGTATAGAGATTGAATGTACTCGGCTTCTACGAGCAGGTGTTTTTCCCCCTTCAGGTTTTTTCCCTGAGCCGTGGCCTTGTGGTCTCTCTTTTGCCGCGGCTTTTTGATGGCGATGGAGAGACCATTTTGGGGTTGAAATACCGAGTATATTCGAAAGCTTAGAACCGAAAGATGTAGGTATTGTAATGCGGCTTAGAAGCTTCGCCTAGCCACAATGGATCAATTAATCTAATTCGTTTTGTAATAAGTTACCTATTACAATATATGTATATTTGTGACGTAATGGAACGGAACTCTACGACAATAAAGATGATAATAAAGGACGGGTACATTCTTCCGTGAATGGGCTTCCAGGGTTTGACGCTGCATTGGAAGAATATATCGAAGAACTCTTTCCTTTGGCGCAATTTAAAAAGGTTTTAATGGATTGAAACACTCGTAACAAAAATTTCTTTACAAACGCCATTGCGCAGGCCTTTAGTGGATTGCGTGCATCAAGTAACGCTACCTTGAGGCTTTCGGATGGACCGCCTGGCTGGCTGGAGGGCGAGCGGGGCGCCGTGCAACGGCGGCGGCGTGTTCGGTGGAACTCTCGGTCCGCCCCGAAGTTCTGTCGGGAAATCTGCGTTCTCCCTCGGCGGTCGACTCCCAACTGCCAATTGGCCAAGCGAGCTCGCCGCGGGTCCCACGCCCCTCCAGCCAGGTACAAGCAATGTCACATATACTGTCGAATGCACAACGCGCAAATTGCGTTCTCCTGTCGGAGTTCGATCACAGCAGTCTTCTCTCATGCCCACTCGAGATGTCAGCGACGTGTTGCGGCCCGCTGCTGAATCACACACACGGGCGGACTGGAACGCGTGTCCTGTCGGCCACTCAAACTCGCAGTATTTAATGTTTTTCACTGATCCCGGTCCTGAGGTGCGCACTTCCATTTCTCCTAATCACCTTGACTATCAATTTTTAATCACCTCTAATCTCCCCACTATATTGGCTTACATATCAAGTTCCACACTGTGGTGTAATATCACTATAAACTTGCTTGCAGCAGCACAGGCGCCGTCCGTGTTTGCGTCAGCGGCCTCTCTGTCCTATCCCTCCCAACCGTCCACACGCCTCGCCGTCTACCACCGCCGATTTGACCGTTGGGTTTGGCACGGTGGCGGCGCCGGCCGCGTTACTGACGGCTGATCGGATTTAGTGTCTTTCATTTCAATTTAGAATAGTAAATCAATTTTGATTGTACTTATGCGAAACGTTCTTCGTTTCAATATATATTTATATATATATATTATATAACTGCTCTGATCAATTCAGTACTTATTTTAATTAGAATTAGTAATCAATTTTGATTGTTACAATGCATAAACTTTCTTCGTTTCAATATATATATATATATATATTACGGAGATGCTCTATAGCTGTCGCCGTTTCTCCGCTCCCAGTCTCCATGCCACTGTATTAGACCATAGATCATCTTGCATTTCTCTTGCCGTCATAGCCTCTTGCACTCCCTGCTGCCTTACAAGTCTGAGTCTTATTGATAATTGTGATGAACATTAAAATTCCAAGTTTCGTCTATAACAGTAACGGAAAAACGTGAACTTCGTATGCCAAATAGTCGTACATAAAGATCGTGAATTTCGTGGCCGTACAATTGGCATAGTGATGTAATTGTATTTATTAGTTTGCAACTTAGATATATTACTTTAAACACATTGAAATTCTTTCGCATTTAATTAAACAATCACATTTAATTACTAATTAGAATCACATTCCTGTTATTTTTCTAATAAATGTGCAATTTCAATTAAATAATTTAATACACTTAAATAAAAAAAAATATATTGTATAGAATAATATTTTGCATGATCATCTGTGCCCCTTGCATACAGAAGTTTTAGTGAAAACCCCATCTCAGTATCTGCAACGGTTGAGGAGAAAATTGAAGGGAACATCTTAGGTCACTCACCCACACTCCACCCTCAAACAAACGCAAACAGGCTAGCAAGCTCAAAGAAACAATGACACGAAGAGTGGCGCAACCAGGCCCACAAGTAAACAAGTGCATTCCCACTGAACTCATCAAAGAGGTACTAATTTTAGCAGATAGCCATGGGCGACAAATCTCCTCCCTGCTCAGTGGGAAACTACCATCCAATTTCTCTGTTATGGGTGTGTTTTAACCTAACGGGGGTTTGCCGACGTGACCAGAGAGTTGAAAACCCACACAAAAACTCTCACCAAACGGAATACAGTCAACATCATAGGAGCGTAGAACGACATCTGTTTGGGTGGTCACTTTACACATGAACAACATGTAGAAAAACTACAACATGCCGCCCAAAACAGGAACATTATGCTTTTCTGGTACAACAAAATAATGAGCAATGAAATTCAACACGCAAAATACCAATTGAAACTGCATCTGAGAGATACACATGTTAAATTATTTTAGCTCTGAGAAAAACAATTCAACCGGCATGGTCTTCGCCTGAACGTTGTCGGAAAACATGCACTCGGTAGCGAGCTTGCAAAACCCATTCTTTCACAACCTCGGCAGTGTCCTGCCCAACACCCATCCGCACCCACATCTCCTAGATCTTTTCCATCCCCCCGGAACTTCTTTGGACCCAATTACCCCCTGAACATTGGACTACCTCTTCTATTATTCATTTATCTGCATTTGTCGCCCTTCCTTTCACACCTCCTATCACAGCTGAGACACGGTACTTCCTTCACCACGCAATCGAGGTAAAAATGAGATAAATAAATAGCAACTACAGTTAAATCCATCCGTGTACATAGATGCAGAAAATTCAAATAATGCATCAGAATAGGCAATCTCTTTCAGATAAAATTGAATTTATAAAGGCAGCATTACAGTGTGATCTAGGTCAGATGTTTTTTGCTTTACCGAACATTGGTTGCCTCGTAATCGATCTAATCGCACCCCAAATTACTATTTTTTACCTTGCAGGATCGGATTGTAGAGCAAGGGACTCAAATAAACGCCCTAGTTACGGTGGTTCGTGTATTCGCTTAAGAAATGTCATAGATTCTATCTTATTGTCAGAATTCAATTTATATGCAGTTGAAAGTTTTTGAAATAAAAGTCGTACATCTCACTACGCTCAAAACTATCTTACTTTCAATTTACAGACCCCCAACAAAACGAGCTTTAGATAATTTCATTTTCTTAGAGGTAACTCTGAACAAAAATAGTAATCTATCTTTTAAATTCCTTGTTATATGTGAAGATTTGAATACTGATTTTGTGAACTAATCCCGCGAAAAAGAGCAGTTTATCAATTTACTGTATTATTTTAATTATTTATTATTTATATTTAATTATTTAGTTTAATAATTTACTGTATTATTTATTTTAATATTAGATATTACAGTGAATATACCTACACGTAATACATTTATCAACACGTAATACATCACAAAAAGGAATAGATCAAATTATAATTAACAAAACCACAACTACATACTTAATGAAAACTACTAATCTAGGTTACAGTGACCATGATGCACAAATTCTTACAATTACTAATAACAGGAACACTGTCACAAATTATACACGCATGTGCAGAGTATTCACTAAAGTTAACATAATATTATTTACGGACTACTTGCTGAAGGAATCATGGGACACAGTTTATAACGCTGCTGACACAAACGAAAAATATATTTTTCTCACAGCGTTCATTTCACTTTAACGCATGCTTTTCTCTCAAAAAGAGATAATTACATATTTCACGGAAAAAATAATACAGGGATTTGAACATTTCGTAAAAACAAACGTACGGTTTACTTCATTTCAAAAGTCATAAGGTATCACCCAGTTTCCATGTCTACTTCCGAGAATACAAAAGGTTTTAAGGAAAGTAATAGTTCAGGCAAACATTATAAAAAATAATCAGGACATTTTCAACGCTAGTACAATAGTAAAGCAATGTGGATTATCGTTAAAAATAGAACCACATCATCTCGGTACTTAGTAGAGAATGTTGAGTTAAAGGATTATGAAAGAGAAGAAAGTAATCCGGAAAAAGTGCCAAATCTCTTCAACCAACACGTTTCTAGAGTTGCTTTCTAAAATTCTGAGAAAAAATTCTGAGAATAGTTAGTAAAAAGTAAATATTGATCTGGTTTAGATGAATTTTGGGATTGTTTATTGAAAAATTGTGTACATGGCTTTATACACCCGTTGACACACATTTTCAATGCTTCTTTATAGACAGTGGCTCGTTCCGCTCTCAAGAGTCTCTTTCCTAAATATTTCCAGATATTTTCAAAATAGTAAAAATTAAGCCACTTTTTAGAAAATGGAACAAAAATGAAATTCAAAATACTGGCCCATTTTTCTTTTGACAGTTTTCTCAAAAAATATTAGAGAGGCTTTTCTATACGTGAATGGAAACTTTTCTCAGGATAAACGAAGCGTTTTTAGACTCACAAAACTGTTTTAGAAAATCAAAATCAATGCAAAAATGAAACAATAAATAGTACGATTTCAGAAGTTTTAAATTTGTTTTTTAATGACAAATTAATAGTTAATGAAGGAAAAACAGTTTCAATGCATATTTGCATTTCAAATCAGCAATTGAATACTTCACTGAAAATTAAAAACATGCAATTATCTGATTTTATGGTTCAAAATATCTAGACCTCTCAATTCAGTCAAACCTCAAATGGAATGTATATATAACAGAATTAAACACTATTAAGTTGATAATGTTACGCATTCAGAATTTTTTCAACTTCTGTCAGTCTTTATGCACCTCGTTGCATGTATTTTACATCATATAGTGTTCAGATATTTAGATTGCAAAAGCAAATTATACGAATAATAAAGAAACGCCATCCGCGTGAACCCTGCAAGCCTCTCTTCATTGAGCTTGGAATCTTACCACTGCCTTGCCTATATATTTACATATCTGTAATATTTGTCAAACGTTACCTACTTATCGATGGGAATATATTTTCATGCAATACTGATATTTATTATTACAACACACGTCGTAGAAATCACGTTCATCTAGTATCAGTACCACCAGCACACTACCATAAATCCACATAAATACTGTAAAATACTGTACGTTACTTTAGGTTTTCTGTATCTCGGGACGAGAATGTCTAGTTTTTAATTGTTGCTGATCTTGCATTTTTTAATTTTATTTTTATTTATTTATTTTTCTTTAACTTTTACTCGCCTTTCAATTATTTATAGTAAAAATGATGGAAAAAGATTCTGGAACTCAAGAAAACGTTCGCAGATGATATTGTGACGTCATGGATACTCACAGCGACCACAGACACAGAGCTTTCGTATAACAAATATATTTATTAACAAGAAAACAAAACAAATATATACACTTAATAATCACTTTAAACCCTAGCTCTGATAGACCTACTATCCCCTGATCGCGGGAGCGATCCAAAACCCGATTGAAGATGGTTTTGATTGTGGCATTCGCCACTCCTACTTTTGAAGCGCGCACAAAGCCTAGCTTCCGTGACCGGATGTCACGCTGGGACACAAAGTCCGTTCTGGCGCACCAACGGCTGGTTTGCCTCGATCGCAGGAGCGATCTTATCCGATTGAGAATCGGCGTGAATCGTGGCACTCAACCACTCTTCACCTCGGAGCACGCACACAGCATCGCTCCCCCGTGACCGCAGTCACCCAAGGACATAAAGTCCGCAGGCTTCGTCAACTAATGACTCCAGCCTCGCGAGCCTGGCTCGCATATGCACCGTCTTGGCGCCAAGTTTTGTGCACACGCACGAGGTTCTCCCACCGTCTCCAGAACCTGCCTACTGGCTCCGTACACTCTGTTATATAGGCGAGGCCCACGTGACCTCCTACGTCACGCCACCCCCTCGCTTGTTATAACACTGAAAAGCTTCTATAAGCCGGAAGACACCCAAAGCCTTGTGTCTCCCGTCTCCGCGTTCTTCCCTTTACGGAAAAACCCTACTTCCTGTGGCGAGACTAATCCGCAACCAAGCGTCCCCAAATAGATGCCATGAGGCACGCTGGCTAATACGTTACAATATTCTTCCCCATACGTCACATACAGTTGTTTGACTGAATAAATATAAAAAAATATTTAAAACGTCATTAAATCCAAATTTTAACTACCACAAAAAAACAGTGCTACATTCTTAACCCTACATTAGGCGTCCACATTACAGGTGAAGGTCAAGCGCATATCAAAACCTGTCTTTCTGTGGACTAACTCTGACTGATTAGCACCTAACAGCTGCTAGTAATGGGGTGTTCTTTGAGTCAGTAGACCGTCAGAGATTTAATCTGGGCAGCTTGAATGAAAAATCACTACAGCTGTTGTGTGTGTGATTAGTGGTGTAGCTATTTTTGGTTTGTGAACTTTCATTTCTTCTTTTTTGTTAATTGATTTAAATTAAAATTATTATTTAATTTGTAATGTGACCACTTTTTACTTTTCCTTATACGTACGTATATACGGATTAATATATTTAGTAGCGGAAATACGAGTATGCGCGAAAAAAAGCGGATTTTTGGCAGAAAAACATTCATTGCTGGGCCCTGAAACGAAAAAGCTAGTGGAGCTACAACAACACATACTTTCTCGCATTATTGAAAACAGCTACGTAATTTTTAATTATTGCACTTTCTACGACCCTAACATCTCAGTCAATATTTCAAAACGTTCAGTTCATCCAAGAAGCGAACAACACACTGTTTCTAGCACAGTGTGGTAAAAACTATGTGCATTCGCTTGGCTAATAATATGAATACAGTAATTATAATATATGCAATTGACACCAAAATAATTACGAACTTTCGTGAGATGCCTTTCATCTTAAGATAACAGTTCCGATAGCGTTTTATTTCATCAGCGACTTATAACATCCACACTGAAGATGCGATAAACACCGTTGCTTTTCAACAGCATCCATGGTTTCTCGAAAGAGAGAAGATATAAACCAAACAAAAAAAAATATTGGCTTTTTAAAGAGAAATTATAGTTAAATTAATTATTTTTCACATCTTTCATTCAATTTAGAGAAAAACATTGTAGTTGGGTTTGAAATTTTTTTGTAAATTTCAACCGCAAAATACGCAAAAGCTCTTTGACACAAAAGTCTCTATCACCTATATTGAAGTCACCCATATTCTTTTTCCAATTTTCGAAAAATCAGTGGCGTCAACGAATATGAGACCTGCACCATTCTCTTAAATGGCATTATTCAGCAACAAAATTTAATCTAATCTTTTAGAGACACTTTTTTGAAAATTTTGAAAATGTCCCCGCGGCTTCATGTAAACTACCCCCCAAAATTAAAATATCTCTTTCAAATAACAGGGTCCGCGACATCAGCTAGAAGGTTTGGGGAATATGCATTTTGGAAACAATTGGCTGAACTGTTTATGCGCTAGCGTTGCGCACAGACGGACTGACGAACGTTTTGCTTGCAATCAAATTTTCGGTATGAAGAACGTAGATACATTAATTTCGGCTACAATATGTGTTATATACATTTTTGTATACATTTAGCACCTGGTGTATCCACCTTTTTCCTTATCAGGGCTCGGCAATAATGGTTTTTGTGTCGAAAATTAGGCATTTCTGGCGTACTATTAAAATACTTCCTCTTCTTACGTTCGTAAATGCGAGAAAGTTAAAATCCTCTCACACGTGGTGTTGCCAGAATTCTTATTCTGTGGGTCCTTGATACCGAAAAGTCGATTGACGGCAAATCGTCCGTCATCCTGTCAGAATGTCTTGTGTATGTGAACAACACTAGCGACTAAACTAGTTTTTCCAAACTGAACAATTTCCAGTTGATTTGGCCTGAGTCGAAACTTTGCGAATTCGTAAACTTTCAATAGGGGGTACTTCACATGAAAACCCACATACATTTTCAGAATTTTTTTTTTTCAAATTTGCCTCCAATTTTTTTCTTTAAACTTCTTGTAAGAAAAGAGTAAAAGACACATATAAGGATGGTATAGGTCCAATTTTCAAGGTCAACTATTTTTTCGAAAATATCTATAGAATTAATTTTTACGGCGTCTTCCTACAATTAGAAAAATTGAAGATTGAGACATTTCCTTCAAATGAAATTTGTTCTCCGTAGTATGTTCTTTCATTAAGATCATGTACATTGCTTAAAAAAATAGTTTTCGCGCAATATTGCGAGCACTGTGTGCAATTTTAAAAAGTTACAAAAAAAATATTTTCTCAAACGCGGCTCCAAATTCTTTCTTTAAACTGCTGGTAGAAATAGTGCTAAATGCTCTCTATAAGATGACATAAACTCTATATTGCTCTTTTCTTTTGTTATTTCAAAAATTACAAAAATATATTTTTTATTTCTCTCACGTCGTTATTAATTGTATTAGGGCGATTTTGTTACATAATTATATTTATGAGTACATGTGCTTTAAATAATGTTGCATAAAGTTTCTCAAAAACTCAACCGATTTCTATCTATTCTTTGATAAACAATGTTTCTTGTAAGTGAGGAGTGTACAAACTAATCGCTTGGTTTTCCTACACTGGAGTATGCAACATATAATTGTCCATGAGGAAAACATAGATTCTCCAAATTCGATCCAAATAAGTGAAACTATTGACCTTGTCGTTTGGTTATTGTTATTGAAAATGTCAGTTTAAGTGGAAATTGCAATCTTTTGAAGTGGATATTTCAGTTAAAATTGTTACTTCAATAACATTGTTTAACAATTTTTTGACTGCCAATCTGATACCATTGCAAAGACGGTGATTCCAAGCTGAATGACGGGGACACGTATCTTCAAATCTATGATGTATGGGACAATCCAGCTACATCAAGAGAGTTCAAAAACTCAGTGGGATTGTACTCCTTCAGCTTGATTTATAACAGTAGTTACTGATTAATAAGAAACTGTTTTGCCTGGTAACAAACGTTGAACGCTGCTGTTAATGGCATTCACGTTCATATTCTTTACTTTTCCGTACACGCACACTCCTGGAAACATAAAGTTTCGCGTCGAAAATGCCTTGGCGCGATAGGTTGCAGGCTTTGGACATCCCTGCTTGCCGACAGCTCTATCTACCATTTATTTCCGAAACTACGTTCTATAGATCGTGATATGAAGATTTAATTTACCTTATTGAAGAGAGTTTAAAATATTTTAAAATCAATTGACAGCAAAATAGTTGTAGCACTAAGGAAAAAGACTTTCGTGATTCCTGCCAGTAAAAATCAACTGACATAAATTTTTGTAAACGTAATGTTTCTTTCAAGTTTCGTTAATATAAAATGTGTTAGTATAAGAGGAGCGAATCAAGGGCGCAGAATCGCTCAGTATCAAAGTGCTGTTCTAGCACTCGTGAAGTTGCGGGTTCGGTTCCCTCCCTAGATATATATTTTATCCATTCTACAGTGCAATAAAATCCACTAAATTATAACATTTTACATTTGTCGTGACAATTTTATGCATAAAACGGTGAAAATTCGCTGTCGGAAAGAAGGCAAATATTTCAATTGTGAAGAAATTAGAAAATTGATTATTATATTAAAAAATTAAAAATTGTGCATTATGTAGCGTAGGGATAACAATAATATATGTTAGTCCTGTACCGCTGGAGCATTTTTATAGCGATTTAGTTATCGCAGCGGTGTTTGGACCGCTCGTAACGTTTTGGAGATTTCTAAAAGTTTTCAGCCAGCATTAGCAGAATCAATAACACCAAAACATTACATAAATATTTTATTTGAAAACTATGCCAAAAGTCCCCAACTTAGTGGAACAATCAAAATATGTAAAAATTAAATGTTGGCCGATAACACTAAATTCAGGGGTCTAGTTTGAAAATGGGACTTCTCCATTCCAGTTTGAGGGGGAAAAATGTCATATCATTTGTTTAAAACATTCTTATGCTAAATGTTTGAGATTAATTCCCTTGGGTTGTGAAAGTCAAAACAATACAATAAGATAATTAAGGAATGTCTAGTCATTACGAAGAAAGTTGAGCTAAAAGTTTAAAAAAGACTAATTTTGAAATTTAATGTAAGTATTTTTGTGTTTTTTGTGAAAAAGTATTTTTGATTAAAAAACTTGTTTTCATTAAGTATTTTTATATTAGCGTTGATTATTTCATTTCGATTTCAATATATAATGTGAATTTTTTTATCAAATATGAAAATCAGCAAACCGTAACTGCTGACGTTCACGACACTAATCATTTTCAGTAATAGCTTAATCAATGCTTAGGCCAGTTTGATTTCTACAGATACATGTTTTGAATTGGAAAGATCGTACTGTGCTTAACAGTGGTCTTGGATTCTATGGATGTTATTCATTCCACGAGTATGACAGCGAGACCAATCTGCTACTGATTAACGACTGATTATGGGGATTGCTTAGTACCGAGATCAATGCGGCTTCTTTAGGCCTGAAAACGCGAACGGGTCATCATTTGCGGAGGGATTATTACTTCATCAGGAGAAATGTATCAGTCCAGTCTCGATGCTTTTTTTCCTCGCAAATGCCAGCGATAGAGCTGTGTGTTTTTCTGTCAGCTTCCGTTTCGAGCTGCTTTCGGATCGCGACAGCTCCAAAGTCTGGGGGCGTATTGTTCTGGAGCATCAGGAAATCTGGTGGTTCTTTTGCAGTTGTGAAAGAAGGTTTGGAAGGGTTTTCCACCGCTGATGTATCAAAATATCTTGGGAGACATCTGAAATACGCCCAAAGCCCCTTTCTAGACTTCCTCCGGATTCTTCTTGTTTTCGATACGTTTAAGCCAGTATTGCCCCGACACCATACCGACTCGCCGCCTTGAAAGCAGAGAGTGGTGGACATTTCTACTATGCGCTACTCGCTTTCGCGTGGCTTGATATTGGTTGAGGAATGTCTAAAAAATGACATGCAGGTAGAATCAATTTGACTTATCGCTTTTCTTTTCTTTACCAAGTGGCACGCTGCAGAGCCCTTTAATTCCTTTTTGACTGCTGTCGAAAACAGGAAGTGCTGCGAAGAGTCGGATTTCAACGTCGTAGTACCGTTGAGGTTGCAAGAGAAAATCGATAATCTTCTCTCAACCAAAGAAATGAGTTATTCACTGGTCTTATGAACGAGAATATTGTAGCAAGCAAAAATGATATCGTATATGGGCTAATTTGTCAGTCTGATGTTAACGTAGAAAGCAGTCTATTTTTGGCGCTTAAATTTTTGGTAGAAAAGTTTGTTTTTGAAAATGATAAAAAATTTTGCTATTTCTCTGCCATTACTTGTTATTTTACCAATTGTTTATGAATCTTTTTGTGCATAAAATCAACGTTTCAATACAGCATAATAGATTC
>BOPP01000417.1:67918-126445 GCA_017312745.1 Gryllus bimaculatus
ATTTCTACTTACATCTGAAATAGATGTTTGTATGATATTGTAATGAACTTCAATAGCATGACAAACTAGGAATATTTTCCCTTCAAAATTCGTTTTCGGCAAATTGTATTTTGATTTTTTTTTACTTCACAACCACGAAATTATCAATACCCACATATCTAAGACCTCCCACATGAAGGCAAGGGATCTCAGAAAGATCGCAACATCAGAATCAATGAGCCACATTTATCATCAAAACCATTTTATTTACTTCAGTGTAGACATTGGATTTCAAAGCCTTGCCACACTAAAAATTATTGTAATTACAGAACTACTAATTACAGAATTGTAATTAACAGTTCAATCATCTTTCCTCACATTACATATCAATAGCATAAGGGAGTCTATGCACAGAATTTTTTGTTTAATTTATTTATATATGGTAGTATAGTATAAATAAAAGTTATATCAAAGCAGACAGGAGATGTCCAAACGGGATTTAATGAATTATTTACAGTTATATACACAAGTCACATTTTCTTGTCAGTATATCACTATAATTTTGTGATATTGTTAAACGAATTGTCTTTCCGAGCATTTAGGAGTTCCAGTTCATGGTTTTATTCGAGTAAAAATGAAAATAACACGCAATATTTTAATGTTATTTTTATTCGCAATTTAGGATTATTATCTATAAGATTATAGAAGCTTATTTTATTTTGGGCTCTTACGAGTATTACTGCTTTTTAAGAATTGCTTGTTTGCATTCCTTATTCGCAATCGAGAATTTTTCTTAAATTATGCATAACATTGACGCGATATATTTAGCATGTCATTTTGTGGATTATATGGCACTGTAGAATGAATAAAATACGTAGACCGGGAACTGAACCCGCTACTTCACGAGTTCTAGAACACCACTTCGACAAGGAGCCGTTCCTTCGGCTTCTGATGCACCTCTTATAACAACACATTTTATATTAACGAAACTTTAAAGCAAAATCACGTTTACCAGAGTTAATGTCAGTTCTGTTTTACTGGCAGGAATCACGAAAGTCTTTTTCCTCTGTACTATTACTATTTAGCTCTAAACGTCGTTAAAGTATTTTATACGCTCTCCAATAAAGTAAATTTAATCTTTATAGTTCGATCTACAGAACGTAGTTTCGAAAATAAACGTTAGATTGCGCTGTCGGGAAACAGGGATGTCCAGCGCCATCGAGACTATACCGCGCATCTAAAAGGAAATTAAAATTAGTTTTAACAATGGCATTTAATGTATTATATGCCGTTTGGATTGCATAATTAAAAGAACCGTAAGGAATCCGAAAATTTAAGACATTGTCAAAAAAAGTACTTCGTACGGCAATAGACGGCAGCTGGCAAGAATATATGTGGCTAGTGTATATAGTGAGTAGCTAGCCGAGATCAAAGGAAATGGAAAACTCCACTAGTTTACAACTACTATTGCTCGTTTACTTAACCACTGATGACTTTTAAAATATTGTGTGATATTTGGAAACACGCATTTAATGAATTCTTCTTTTGAGTGTGTGTGTACGTTACTGTAAAAATTAGTTGGTAATTTAATTCAGCCTGATGATTTATCAATCGTAATTTTGCAATTTCCAGTATCCCATTATTTGTTTGCAAAACGGGCTGCTGAACTATCAATTTAACATGTTTGTTGCATGTTCGTTGTCGATGTAAAGTTCTTAACAAGACTCCACAAATTTGATGCTTTTAAGCAGACATTCATTTCATCAGCTGGTGTTGACCATGGCATTACAGGTAATGTCTGTCGAAAATTACCTGCTTATAATATTAAAGCACCACCGAATGGCTGAATGTTTCCACCTAAATTTTGTAATGTACGCTCCAATGCTTCCAACGATTTTTATGTGCCATTGTACATTCATCTCGTACACTGATCTTGCATTGTTGTAGTACTTTACCCCTTCCTTAGGTTTTTGAAATGTTGCATGTTGGCGTTTCAATGCATTGTATTATAAATGGCAATTTATGTGCCGAATTCGATCACCATCCAAGAGTGTTGCTGCAATTCCAGATGATACAACTGCCAATGCAATATAATTTTTTGAGCGCATCGTTGCCAAAATCAATGAGATGAAAAAGGCTTTTTCCTGTGCCACCTCAGACATTCAAGATATACATTCCTCCACTTTTATCATTACTTGCATTATCGAATCATACACTTTTTTGTTGGAAGTAATTTTTGAATATTTGAATGTACAAATAAGTTGAATACAATAATGTCAAAGCATTGTTCGCATTGTAATTCACTATCAAATACCAAATACACCATTGACTTATCGATTAGATTATGTCATTCCCAGTTGTGCTAATTGTCCCCTTGTGCCCATTCATAATTGTCAAACATTTGTATTCAATGGAAATTAATGCTTCATCATACATTTGAGGCGAATAGCATGTCATGGCTTAAACATCTTACACGTAGCCGATGCAAAATATTATCAGTCATAAAATGTTAAAAGTTTTCCTATTATTCCTTTATATTTGATGGTAAACATGTAGACTTTATAATGGCAAATAACGCACGTATTTCTTTTGGTTGAGCAGAAATTGATGCGTCAGCAAGTGTGCATCATTTGCAAGAAAATTCAGTTTTTGACATGCTTCTCTATTGTTGCACACAAATAACTATAAACTGTTTTTCAATTTTGAAATTATATTGATATAATCCAATAATTATCAACTTAAACACCTTGTTTTCTGACTTTGTTGATTTGTCGATTTAATCAGTTGATTGACGACACTAATCATCATTGCCAATAATAATTACTGGAAGCAATGCTCTAGGATAATGTGTAGGGCATTTTTCGTCCATCATATATGATGAATTCATTTTAAGAACACCACATGCACCATGAATCATATTTTTGTGACTATCTAAAACAATTCAGGGTCAACAGTTGAATCAGGAATTTCAGCTGAATCACATTATCAATCTCATTGTGTAATTTTATTGATAAACCAGATCAAAATATGGGCATTTAATTCTCGTTTTTACCATTCAATGGAATACATTCAGCAACGCGTCTCACCAAACACATGATGTTTAACAATGAAATCCATTAATGATTTTAATTTTTGTTTAAATACACTTGCAGTAATGTCATAACGATCTGCTTTCGATTGACCAGGTAATAGATGATCTCTGATCTCAGTCCAAGTTGAATTGCATGTGAATATAATAAATAAACCTGAACGACCGTATACGACGAACATACGACGTTGCAGCTTGTGCATACTTGTGCACGTTGCAGCTTGTGCATGCATGTTCCGTGGACTAGCTGTATATGTTGCAGGAAATATTGTCCTTCTCCCCATGCCATCAGTAATTACTGCATCACGCAAATAAATATATTCTTCAGAATGTTGTTTTTTTCTGATTAAAACGAATATACAATAAACGTTCAACTTCAGTTCTTGCGTATATATTAACAACGTACTGATGATATAATTCCCGACACTTTGAAATGTTATTTTCTTCATTTTCCCAAATCGTCAATCTCTGTGAATAATAATTCATAGCATTTACTTTTGTATTAGTCTCTTAACCTAAATTTAAAAAAAAATCAACTGATTAAGTTGTTAAGTGATTAATTAATTGTTATTTAATTAAACTACTTTTTTGTTAATAAGTTAATTTTATTTATTACTATTTGTTGCATTTATCATTTTGATGTCAAATCATATCGATCTTCTCCTTCCCAAAATAATATTGGATACTGTAATGCATCAGAAGAGTGATGAGTTTCTGCAACACGTTGAAGGCAATCATTTCGTCGATGAAGCACGATGCCTCGTAAATAAAATTCTTCTCAAAAGAATACTATTGCCACTTCATCAATTGTTGGAGCAATAAATCTTCTTGTTGCCCAGTAGGTGTTTTGTCAGCTCGAATCCCAATTTTATGATTATCTGATGACATTTGTTCAATTGCTGTTTTGAAGAATGTAATCAATTCATCAAATGTGTTCATGAAATGATTTTGAAATGATTTAACTATCTCCCTTTTGTTGCTCTTTTAATTTCACAACGTTGATTTACTTTATCATTTTAATTTACAATAACATAAATTTGCAAAAATGTTTGTTAATATGTATGTCTTAATAAACGAATTACGTAGTTTAGTATTATTTATACATCATATGTATTTTCGGACATATTTAACTTAAATGCTAGTTTTACAATTAAATATACACATTAATAGCAAAGTCACTGAGCACCTTTCGAATTAATTCAGTTCTGAACATATGCTGAGGAATGAATCTAATGGATATCTATTTTAAATTCTAGTTGGTAGCTGGTAGGGGGTGACTAGGTTCTAATAGGTGGCTTGGATTGTCGTGTTTATTTTGGAGAAGAAATTCTTAGATAGCGCAATATGGTAAACGATAGGAAGTGAATTCAATTCTTTGTGAAGTTGAATGTTTGAGATGAACCGGGGTACATAAGTGGCAAGTCTGAGGAATTGGTTTTGGATGCTCTGTGATTTATTGATGTGAGTTTTAGAGGCGTTGATCCAGATAGGGCATGCATAAAGCAATAGGGGACTAATTATTGATTTATAGATGGTGATGACATTGTTTAATGAGAGATTTCTATTGCGATTTAAGAGTGGAGTAAGTTGAATTAATTTTATTTTGGCTTGATGTGCTTTTATTGTTATGTGATTTTTCCAATTTAGTCTGGTATCAAGATTCAGCCCTAAGTATTTGACAGCTGGGTTCAATGGAATTGGGTGATTGTTTATATGGAGTGGAGCTGGGTTGAAAATGTTCCTAATGAAAATATTTTGGCTGATAATTGTGTAGGATTGAGTTTTATTTTCCATTTAACAGACCATTCATCAGTTTTATTTAGATGTGTTTGAATTTATTTACAGATTTAGTAACTTGAATGATTGCACATGAAAATTGTGGTGTCATCGGCTAATTGGACGAAGTGCGTATGTGATGTTATGCGAATCTCGGCTGTGTATATTTTGAAAAGCGTGGGGGACAGTGGTGAGCCTTGAGATAATCCAGCAGTAATTCTACGGGGATTGGATGCGTGTTTGTTAACTGCGACTGAAAATGTTCTATCTTGGAGAAAGCTATTAATGATATTAATTAGATAGTTGGGAGTATCTATTTCTTTAAGTTTGAATATTAAGCTAGGATGCCTTACTTTTTCAAAAACTTTCGAATTGTCTAAAAAGATAACTATTGTATGTTCTTTTTTTTGTTTTTGTTTTTTGTTTTTGAAATGCAGTGTGTATGTGCTCCCTGATTCTTAATAATTGATGAGAAGTTGAAACTTTATTAGTGAAGCCAAACTGGTACATTGGGAATGAGTTTTGTTCAGATGGGAATTTCGTCTTTTAAGAATTAATTTTCTACGACTTTTGATAGTGGGAAGAGGGCTAATGGGACTGTAGTTGTCAGTGCTGGTGAGATTCTTGAATGGCTTAGGGTTGGGTATTACATGTGAATTTTTCCAAATAACGGGAAGTAGCCAGTTCTAATTACTGAATTGTAAATAGTGGTGATATGCTATTGTGAGATTAGTTAAGTTTATTAAGGCTTTGTTACTTATTATGTCGTGTACAGGACTTTTTAATGGCAAATTCTTTACTCATTTACAAATATTTATTTCTTAATCTAATATATACATTTATACATACATATATACATTTATACATATCAGTTGCCGTCTGGCTTAGTGAAAAATTCTTACTTCTATGAGTATTATACATATATTTTTTATAATACATAAGTCTATTCATCTGAATCTGCCCCGAGATCTACGCAGGGACTCCAGCTTGTCGTCTGGTGTTGCAGATCTTTTCTGTTGTTCCGCTATTATGTATTATATTGATGTCTTCATTTGGGGGGATGTGGTTCATTTTGTGTGTTCTGTTATAGGTGGGTCTGATGCTATTTCGAGTACGTTTGAATGCAGAGGGTGAGTTGGGGTGGTTTGGGAATTGAATGATTTAGAAAAGTGATCGACTAATGCTTCAGTCTTCTAATAAGAAGCGAATTTCTTGCTCGTTGTAGTTGTTAGCGGGGGTATTATTACTTTGCTTCAAGATATATTTAGTGAATTGACACAACATATTGTTACTTGTGCTTAGAGACTGGATTAAATCCTTGTAAGTTATTTGTTTATGTTCTCGTTTTACGATGTTGGTCAGTAAATTTAACTCTTTTCTAAGCTGCAGGTTTGGTTATGCACCACAGTCTTCTTGTTTTGTTTCTAGTGTTGTAGAATGTTTTTGGAAGTTTTTATTGAAATGCATACTAGTGGGATGTTGAGCATTATTATTAAGAATATTGATTGTTTTAAATATCATATTGTTTAAGAGAGCTATAGTTTGCTGTATTTCTACGGGAGTTATTAATATTTCAAAAGTGAAAAAAGGTTAGATAGATAGGTAGATAGATAGATAGGTTTATTAAAGTTCGCTTTAAGCTAATGCTCGGTGGCAAACATGATAACAATTAGAATTAGAATTACTAAACATTTTAAACATTTACAATCAGGTTTACTATTAGAATTAGGGATCTATTTCATAGTTCCAGTTATTTCTAGCTAACTCTAAATTCACTTCTAGTTTACGTAACACTTCACTACACTACACTGCACTCCCCTTCACTACCCTACACTCCATTCCCCTCCACTACACTACACTTCACTTCACTGACATGACGATAATAATTATAACACTAATAATAATATTAATATTAATAATAATAATAAAAGTAATGGTAATATTAATAGTAATAAAAGTAATAATAATAAAGATAAATGTATCTGTCAGTATTATTCAAAATGATCTAGATGGAATGAAGCATATTTTAAAATTTGGCTACATTAGAAGGAAGAGCCTCTAGTGATTCTGCAGGTAGTTTATTCCAATCTACTATAGTGCGATTCACAAAGGAGAACTTGCCTACATCAGTTCTTTGCTTTCTACATCGTATTTTCCAAGGATGGTCTCCTCTGCTTTTATAATCTGATTTCTGTAATCTTTTACCGATATCTGCCCGTGCAGACCCGCAACCTTCATTAAACTTTGAGACCCGTTTTTGAATTTTATCTAACGCTTTGATTTGCCCTTTTCTGTACGTGTCCCCGCATGCCGCTCTGTATTCTAAAATGGGGCGAACAAGTGTGGTATTTGCTAGGGATCGGGCATTTGGACTACTATTTTTAGAATACGCGTTACAAAGTGCAGCGCTCTCCAGGATTTTTTAACCGTATTGTTAATATGATCCGACCAACCTGAGTCGCTTCGCAGGACCAAACCCAAATACTTAGTTTTTTACACGTGGTATAACGGTAGATCCTAATTCATAACTTTAGCGTACGTTCGAACGAGACTTGGCAAAGCAAATGAATTTACTCTTTTCCGGATTTAATTCCATCTTATTTCTGCACGCCCAGTTCCATAAACAGTTAAGATTGCTCTGTGAAACATTTTCGTCCTCAGAGGAGCCAAAACTCATATATTTTGCAATCGTCGGCGAAATGTCTAACATTTGATTTTAATCCACTTGCAATGTCATTAATGAACACTAAGCACTAATGAACACTAAGAATAACAAAGGCCCTAACACACTCCCCTGGGGGACCCCCGAGGTTACATCGGCTGTCGATGAATATTTGTCTCCAATTCTGACTGTTTGAGTGCGCCCCGTAAGAAATTCTTTTATCCACAGGATTATTCGATGATCTATTCCCGTTTCTGACAATGTGGCAATTAAAAGGCCATGTGGAACAAGGTCAAGTGCCTTAGAAAAATCTAATACTATTGCGTCGACCCTACTCCCTTCGTCTAATGAATCTGCTATGTCCTGACAAAAAGCAATTGTCTGGCTGTCGCACGAATACCCAGGACGAAAACCGTGTTGATTTGGAAATAGCCAATCAGTTTTATTCCAAACTCGTCTAATATACTCCTCGATTATATGTTCCATCTGTTTGCATACGACTGATGTCAAACTTATAGGCCTGTAATTGTTAACAATCCTTCTGTCTCCTCCCTTGTGAATCGGCACTACGACTGCCTCTTTCCAATTTTGAGGAATCATGCTATTATTTACAGTAACCTTCATTAAGCGCGCAAGGTACGGAATCATGGCTTCCCCTCCCAGTTTTAGTATTTCTCCTGGTATTCCATCAGGACCTACTGATTTATTTCTCCTAATTTTTGCAATTTGTTTTCTAATAATTCCTCCATCGATTCGAAAGGTTTCTATTACGGGTGTTGTTGCACTTACTAGGGTTTGATCCTTCGGCTTGAAAACAGATGAATAATGTCTGTTTAAACAAGCCGGTTTTTCACTGTCATCTGTAATTAACGAACCATCTGCTCCGCAGATCGCTGGAATACTTTCTTTGTTCCCTTTCTTATGTCTCACATACTTGAAGAAATTTTGCCAACAGGTCAATCGGTCGTTTAGATTTGATTTTAGGTAATTTGGGTTAGGTTGGTAGGTGGTTGTTTGGTTGGGTTGGGGCATGGTAGGTTGGGGTGTAAGAAATTGCAATGTCTAATATATCTGGGTGTTTATTACGATCTGTGAGGTAGTGAGTGGGTTCTGCTGGCATAACTAACTGACGTTTGAGGTCTGTAATTATTTTGCTGAGTTGGTGTTCTGATGTATTGGTATTTCTGCAACCCCAGATGGTGTTTTCAGCATTAAGATCCCCAATCAGAAGAGTGGGCGAATTCATCTCGAATAGCGAAGAAATATGCAAGTCAGAAAGTTTTATTTTCGGAGGCTTGTATGCTGCTCTTAGGGATATTAATCTATTATGTGAAGGGAATTTAATGGCTATAGTTTAGAGACTTGGAGTGGGTGAAATGTTCTGATCTCTATTTTCATAATATGATCTCTAAGTTCTGACTTCACTACAACTGTTATGTTAAATGTAATATCTGATTTTAAATGCGGTTCCGTTATGCAGACTAGATTTATTTTTTATCTTTTAGAAAATAGGTTAATTCTATATTTTATTGTTGATGCCATTCGCTTTCCAGTTGAGCAGATTTACACTATTTTATGCTACTGTTGCATTACTGTTGTTAAAATATGCTGAGAGAGATGCTTGTAAATTGCTGACTATTGTTGGAATGATATTATTAATAGTATTGATAAAGAAGTAGATAATTGAGTTAATAATGGAATGTATGAAAGAGTTGTTATTAGAATTATTCATAACAGAAGGTTGTGTGGATGGGTTATTGTTATATTGGTTGTTTTGATTTGCATTATGGAGAGAATTTGGAGGAAATGTGAAATTTGGAATACTGTTAGCAGTGTGGAGAAACGGGAAGTTTTGTGAGGAAGGTCACAGAATGGCGACCGAAACGTCGGTACCTTCGCCATGGACGGGCCGTAGGTGGCGTGGACGCGGTGTGACATGGACGCGGCGTCACCCGGACAGCCTAATAAATACTGACTCCGGCCGCGGAAGCCTACGCTCTCAATTTTTTTCCATAGTTAGTTCTTTCACTAAGGTCAAGCACATTTTTTTAAAAAAAATCAAGTTTTCGCGCGATAATAAAAAATACAAACAATAAAATATAATTTTCTCTAAAACCACTCCAAATTTTTCTTTACTTTTGTAAGGATAGTGAGGTGACTATTGTGGTTTTAAACGATATTAAATAAGTTGAGCCTGAGTAATCGCTTGTTCTTATGCGATGTTCTTCCATGTTATGAAGTGTTTATTTACAGTCCAAAATGCATTATAATTATTGAATTAGCGATTGAAAATAACGGTACAATTTTTTTAAAAGATCATTTAACTCTACGATTATTCTTTCGTCTAAAAGAAGGAGCTCATGTTGACGAGAATTAAAAACATGACTAGGTTTTGTTACGAGTCATCCGTACATTAATAATAATAATAATAATAATAATAATAATAATAATAATAATGCGTTTCGTTAGAATTCGCTTATTAGCGATATATCTATGTCTCTCTGTTTCTGGGTTCCAAAGAGGAGATCCTGGGCCTGTTTCCCTCTGCCTAGGTTTACTTGAAGAACCCTTAGCATTGTGCTCGTCGTTTTTCGAATTCTTTCTGGAAGGTATTACACCATCTGCTTCCCGGGAAGTCTGTAGAGTTTGGTTTGTTTTTAGCTTTACACATTGTGCACGTGGAACCTTCCTCACAGTATTTTTGTTTGTGGCCGTTTTTTCCACATTTCCAGCAATGCTGGCTTTTGTCTGCGTTAGTGCAGCCTCTCGAAATGTGTCCATATTCTAGACATTTGTAACATCGGCGCACCTCTGTCCACTCCTGTACGTGGCAGTTCACTCACCCAACGCGGATAGTCCTTTTTTTCAAGAGGGTCTCCGCTTGCTCATGCTTAAGTTTAAGTATTGCAGACTGTACGCCTGCGTATCCCTTCCTCACTCTTGGGAACTGCTTTGGGGTAATTTCGGTCTCACCGAGTTCTTCCGCGACCGCCGAGAGATTCTCTTTGGTAGAGAATTCCATTACGCCCTTAAGAATAACTGTCGTTTGCTTTTCCAGCGCAACGACGCTCTGGTCTGTCAGGGTCTCCGAAAACTTTTTCTGAAACTCTTCGAGTTGTTCGTCTTCTTTGAGTACAAAAAGGTATTCTCCCCGACGTGTCATGCGGATATTTTTAAAGTCAGCGCCGTCGGTTGCGGGGTTCGCTTTATTTTCTAGCTCCTTGAATATGTCTGCATACGTGATATTATCCTTTGCAATAACTTTTATGGCCTTTGTACAGGTTTCGGTTATCGGCTTCTGCTTTAGTGTAGTCGTTTCTTTCGCCTGTTTCTTTTAATATTTTACTGTTAGCCAATCTCCTTCCTCGCATTCCATTTCGCAATTTTCTTGGTTTGTTTCGCCATGTTCCGCCGGCTCTGAAGACTGACTCTTTCCTTAGTAATTTCGGGTGGCTAGTTCGTTCTTCTGTTGATCCTGCTTCTTTCCCTTTTGTTTTTTTTCCCTACTAAGTTCCTTGAATAATTTTACTTGGCATGTTTTGTCCACCATGCGCTTTTCCTCTCCTTTTTTGCATTTTTCAATGCTAATAAGGAGGTAAGGTGTATTGTTTCCTTCCAACCTTTGGAGGAGCGCCATTGCTTCCGTCATACCTTCCTTTATAACTTTTTGCATGTTTTTGGTCAAGGCGATCACCCCGTTCATGCGAGACAGGCACGCTTCAAGTTCCGAAACGGTTCTTTGTAATTCGTACGCGGCAGATTCCACATTTTCCATTTTTACTGCTCCGGCGGGGTGTTCCTTTTCTCCGCCACTGTAATTAGTCATTTCCAAATCGGCTCCGCTCTCACTCGTGTCTTGGTCGGGCACGTCGCCTACACGGTCGCCATCTGGCGGAGTGATTGCTGCTGCTGCTACTACTACTACTACTACTACTATTACTACTACTACTACTACTACTACTACTACTACTACTACTACTACTACTACTACTACTACTACTACTACTAGTAGTAGTAGTAGTAGTAGTAGTAGTAGTAGTAGTAGTAGTAGTAGTAGCATTACTAGTAGTAGTAGTAGAAATAGTATTACTAGTAGTAGTAGTAGCATTACTACTAGCAGTAGTACTAATAGTATTACTACTACTACTAGTAGTAGTAGTATTAGTAGTAGTAGTAGTATTACTAGTAGTAGTAGTAGTAGCAGTAGTAGTAGTAGAATTCTGCTTCTACTTCTGCTAATAATAATAATATTGACCTTATTAATATCGCCTTATTAATATTTCCATCTGTGTTCAGATTAAAACTTTTTTTTTATTAGTCGCCTGAAACCGCCTAAAATGAAGTACAGGAAAATAAAACTTAGATAAAATGTTAAGGTATTATGTTCATTAGATAGACTACGGTTAAGTACCTCCAAAACAGTTTAAATGAAAGTAAAATTTCTGATTTCCTCCACGTTAACACAATATGGTCGTTACTAGCCTATTTTTTAATAAAAGAAGTTTAAATTGTACAGGCTCTAATGAGAAAACTTTTGAAGTCTCGGTTCATTCTTTAAACGTCATTCAGACTATCCACCAACAAAATGTAATAAAAAACGATTAATACCTAAAATCAATTGACGGCAAAACGTTCGGTGCTATCAGGATTTTTCTGTGTGTGAAAATTATCAGTATTCGAAGAATATATTTCTAAATTTTGTAGCGATCCAAAATGATCTGCATTTAATAAAATAACCTGTTACCTGGAGAATGTTCAAATTTACCTGGAGAAATTCACTGTCACTGTCACTCGAAACTCGTCACTTTCTTACTGTAGAGAGAAGGGAGGAAAATCTCTAGAACGGGGGAGGGGGACGGGGTGCGTGAGCGGACTGAAAGGCCCTTCTCTACACAAAGTAAATTGTACGTCGCCAAGGGCCTGAGATACCCGGGAGGGATGACCCTGGTTAAGGGAGGAGATGGAGGTTGACAAAATTAAAAGAATTTCATTGCGCATACTATTTATTAATACTAAATTTCTATTCTACGATGGTGGGATGACATAACAGGGGTTTTGGCTACACCATGTGTTAAAGTTTTTTTAAGTTTAGCATCTGGACTTATCCACTTTTTCGTTTTCGGCAATGATTTTTTTAACTAAAATCCGCTGTTTTTACGCGCAGCTTTACATAACTTTCTCTACACTATGATATACTCTGTATATACATACGTATACCTAAGAGAAAGGAATACTCAAATAGTGTAAGGAAGATTCGCCATATTTGCATGCCGACGCGTGAGGCTAAGTAATAAGATAAAGAGTAATAAAATTATTAATGGTCACGTTATTACGCGTTACATCGAAATAATAAATAAAAATACTATACATTTCATTGTAGAAAGGGGGGGGGGAATCCGTCTGAATACATGATTGTGTGTGTGTAAGTGGGGAGGTAAAGATAAGGATAAAGACGGGAAAATCGCAAGCGGCTCATAACACGCTTTTTAGAGTACTGTGCTGGCATTCTTTGAGTATGATCGGAGAAAGACTTCTTGAGCGGTCGACCGCTACAATTCTCCTCCAGATAGTGTCTGATATCGACTTGGATTTGTCACTAGAGACAAAAATCTACCACTTTCAGGACTATAACCCTAGGACTTCACGTTCAAAAACTTCGCAGCGTCAACAGATGTTTACACGGAGCTATTTCAAACGGTTCATTATTATAGTGGTTGTCAACAAAATACCTGATAGGTTTGTTGCTAGGTATAAAAATACACAAAAGATGGGGAAGATTTTGTGCACGTGCAAGCGTGTGAGATGACTACCTCGTTGAAAAAGGCCATTCGCAAGTGCCCGTCGACCTTCGACGCGTGTCGGCATTCTAGACATTAAAAACCTTCGTTTTTGTGGCAGCGGGGATAGTGGGAAGGACAGATGGCTCGATGAATTGAACTCCGCCTGCGAAAGCCGAGACCAGGCGGACCGGTTGGCGAGACGTGCTTCTGAGAACATTGTGGAAACAGCCTTTGTATTGCGACTGAAGCTCCCTGTCCGCGAAGAAAAGCCCGCGAGACGAAATGCGTTCGAAGCGGGAAGGGAGAATTTGTGTCCAGGCCGCTGCAAACGAAGCCTGTTTTGTTGGCGGAAAAAACGGAATCTTGCCAGGTTTGTAGTTTCCTTTGAAAACAAATACCCGATGATTTGCACTCAAGAAGCATGAGTTGTCGTGGTCTTTCAACGATGTTAATGTTTAGCTAGTGGAGAGGTTAAAAGATAAAATGAATACTCGTCATTGAGATGTAATCATTAATTGCATCTGATATAAGAGAAAGGGCAAGATTCAAGGAATGATATTTTGCTGGCTTCGTATAAATAGTCCATGCAAAGAACATACAGAACCATTTAAATACACACTAAAGATCTAACTCTAAAATTATCACAAATAGCTGGTGACGTCCCGAAAACCGTAATAACTTTAAAAACAAATCATACGAATCGTCAATGCTATGCCTATTTTGCTTCCTATAAGTTATGTAAACGGCAAAGATTTTTATTAGCATTTATTTTGATATCTTTCTGCCAAGTTTAATGATGCAAAAATGAATGCAAAAATTAACTTTTCGATTATTAACTAATCTTGCATGCATTTTGCTTATCGATGTATTTACGTATGCATTATGTATTTGACATAATTAACTAATCTTGACAATATTCAATTTTCATATTGTAACCTTCCGTCTACTTTTCAGTATGGTAGGCTTACCTACCTTCCGCTACGGCATTAGAGCTTTCCCGGCCCACATTCGGCAGACTTTGCTTTTACCTCTGATTCGAGAGGGGTTGCATAGATGTATTGGGATTTCTTACCGTTTAATCAACCGTTGAAGTCTGAAGAACGAATGTAATAAATATAGTATACTTAATGGTTGTCTAGTTTTGCATTTAATTTACTCTAAAATTTAATTGCCTTCCAAAATTGACAAGTTATTCTTTTTAATTTAACATGATCATTTATGTAGCATGAAGGAAACGTCTACTGTTGAGTCATTACGAAGAGCTCACCACAGTTCATCGTTTGAAGATACGCAGCCGATTGGCAGCGAGGCTCATAACGGTGGACCGCAACTCGAAAAATACCCAGGTCGAAGCACATGGACGGTAATGTGGCTACCGAAGTAGCTCGCTGAAGAGGCACCTGCCTCCATGCAGTCCTTCAACGTCGGGGAGTCGCAGGGTCCAGCAGCGTCCCAGGAGAAGGTCGTACGCGAGACGGAGAATCGTCTTTAATCACGGCGAATCGTCACCTACGCACGAGATGTCGTTGCTTTTAGCTATGGGAACCATTTCTTGCGGTCTGTCATTAATAGAATTCGTGCAAATTTGTAACTCTGACATTTTATGGACGTGCGAATCTTTCGGGCGAAAATCACGAATCTGGCTCGTTCAAAGTTCTATGTAAACATTATCTCCGGCGCGGTATACAGTTGACGAGAAGACCCTGCATAGTTAACAGTTTTCGCAAGAAGAAGGGCACATGGTGTATTTTCCGTATTTATGTATCTTCACGAACTCCCTTACCCACACTCTGCCGTAGCCCCTCTTCTGCCAATCGCATAGCTGAGTCGGTGGCTGTATGTTTTGTAATATTTGATAGGGGGTCCTCTCAGCGGCCTTTGGGTTTGAATCTCAAAATTTCCGTTAATCGCATGGACCATAACTTTCGTTAAACTCGGGAATACAAGCGGACCCATCTTCGTCTGTAGGGCCTGCACTGACCGGCACACCAAGCTGCCTATGCTACAGTTCCTTCTGCTACCCTTCGCCCTCTCACAAGGCCCTGGGATTTTTCTCCTCGCATAATTTTTTCTGGGCTTGCAACCTGGCTTCTCGCTTTCCCTCATTCGGTGACACATTTCTGTAAGCCTTTGGCTCTGACGCCCCAATAGAAATATTTCATAACTGAAGCATTAATAACTAATCGCACAAAACTATGCGATTTGCTCCGTTTTAGAGTGGCTTCTTTGCTTTATTATCGAATACGTCTACCACTCTGTGCTGTTACAACCCTAAGTACCTGTAACCTGTAAGTTTTGTTTTCCTATTACGTAATTAGGCAATATATTTTTTCGTTTATTTCATGAAACGTCATTATTATACACCCAATATTCGACAGAATTGACACTTTAACAGTATGGCATTTGTTTGTTTTTTGGAACTCTCTCCGGTTTTAGAAAGCATGATTAAGTAATTGCAAGAAGTTTTCAACAGTATTTGCTTCTACAAAGTACTGACAAAAATTATTGAGAGGATCCATCCAGATACGTCAAAAGTAATTATAAAATATACGCTTTTGATCTCGAAAGTCACATTGTGACTTCTAAACAATTCAAGGAGAGACGTCAAAACTAAAAATAATAGGTTTCTACTCCTAGTAAAATTGACCCAATTCTGAAAATAATTGTTCAATTATAAATATGTCGGACGCAAATTAAGAAACTACACTGAAAAAAACTCCATCTCTCTCTCTCACTCTCGCACACACACAAATAGTTACATGCCTTGCAGTTATGACGATCGAAATTTATTTTGTGGCCTTATTTATCATAGGTGACGTTCCCATTGTCAGTTCTAATCAAGCCTGGAACGTACGTGGGGCCCAGAACCAAACACTGAATTCTTGTTACTTCTTAATGGCACCCACCAGGGCTACCAAACTACGTGTTAGTTCTCGCGACTAGCGTTAGTGCTGCGCTCGAATGGGCGGCACTTAAATAAAACTGAGCGGTGGTGGGGACCATACCATGATGGGGGTAATGACGTAAGATATTTCGACCAATTAGATGCACAGTAGTTTTGTACATCCCTTTTAGCGTAATTTACAATTAACTTTAGGATTCTGTAGGAAATTTAGGATATACTGGAAGTGACTCAGTATAACAAACAACTCAATAATAAAATTGAGTGACAGAAATATTAAAATTCAATCGGAAAAAATGGTAAATATTATAAAGAGATATACAAATTCTCCAAGATATACAATTTGATAAATATTTACCCTGAAATAATGGCTAAACATCACAAATTCACAACAATCGTGTAGTTACTTCAATGAAATCTGAACAATAAATCAACATAATATCTATTACGAAAATACTAATCTCGAAGTGCCTTTTCAAAGAATTCTCTTCCATCAATCAATATTGAAGTGAATAAAAATTCCCTTGCTATTACAAGCTACTGAAGGGAATAAAAACTGTTTCAAGATGTCAAAAATTTATAGTATTGATATTTCAATTATGTTTAACTGTATTGTGCTTCCAAGCATTGCAAAGACATTACTTGTAAAATTGCAATTAAATTACTTGAACATGACAATATTGATTTCCAAATTAATAATAAATCATTTAATTACTATTATCCGACTAACTTTACTGTCGATGACAAGCAAGCAAAAAGGCAGCTGTCTATTTCACTGCTTAGCAATAGCAATTAACGTTACATAAAGTCATGGTTTCAATACTACCTTTGAAATTGAAAATACATTCACTATGTTCTCATATTTAAAAGTATGTATTTAAAATAACTTTTTAAAATACAAATGTGTGCCCAACAGATGATGTCAAAAGATTTTGGGACCATGAAACTTGTTATTGGACTAGACTAATTTTAAGTTCGTTGAACACTGAGAGATCTGCAAGTAGTAATTATAATTTCTATAAAATAACAATAATGTGTATAAATACAATGGATATTAATTTGACCCCTAGTCATATTCCATATTCTAAAGGAGTAAGAACTCATTGAAATATTTTTATTACACAGGGCTATGTGCCCCTTCCAAAATGTTCATGTGCACACATGTCTGGTTTTTACTATGTGAACAAATTGTCAGCATTCTCAGATGCAAAACTGATATTTCACTCTTCATGATCTCTTAGAACTGGGATAACCTAATTAAATTTGTCTTCGTTGTAATATTTTGCTTTTTGTGGCCATAGCAAGTATGAGTTATTACTTATTTATTATGAAAATGTATCAAAAGATAATATAGATAATTATTTAAAATATAATGTGGAATTTTTAAATATATCCATCAAGTGTTTTTCTCATATCTATTTTCCAAATTTATGCATTTCAAATGTTATCACTTTTGTTTATTTTTGTTTGTGGTTTTCATGCCTACGACACTTATCAGATTAATGTGATTGAGTTTCATTGCACTAATTTATTCTGACCCTTGTTTCACTGGAGTCATTTGCATCTTGCAGCACGCAGCTAACAATATGTAAAGGTTAAAATTAATAAATTAGATTCATGAAATGTAAAAAACTGAAACTTTCATGTATTTATGGTTGTGAACCACAAGTTGCTAATGACTTAAGTAAAACAAGGGACCAAATAAATCAATAGAAAGAAATGAATTAACGGGAATCATATTTAAAAAACACTTAATTGAATTTGGCTTAATTTGGTTTTGATTTTGGTTGGGTAAGAAAGAGATTTCACTTCTTGCTATTAAATAGTAGAGAAAATATTTGGCAAAATGTAAAATATTTCAGATTTAATCTTCATGTATCAAATTCTATTCAGCAAATGCTTTTCATAAAGTTTTCAAAACAATTAATAAAAGTGTTTTCACATTTTTGCATTAAAAAAATTAATGTAACAATTTCTGGATTCAAATTTACAAATTAAAGGTACGTGTATAAAACAAGGCAAAACTACTAGCAAGCATGGGTTGATGCAAATAATTCCGTTGTTAGTATTAATATTTTTTGTAGCAATAATGCCGTGAAAAAATGGGTGTTGTGGAACCACTTGCCGAAGTTCCGGGACAGTCAACCCAACATTTTGTGGTTCGGTGTATTACGTAGACGATGACCAGAAAAAGCGATAGTTTAGGGGTCCATGGAAGTCCACACACGGCGCCAACAGTTCGTCAACCACAAAAATAGCTGGGCCAATTTTACTATTGATTCTGGTAGAGCGAACCGTATTCCATGGACCGCAAGCATTCCTTTTTTTCAGTGTAGTGGTGCTGCAACAACATATACATTGTCACCACTTAGTGACGGTTACATAATAATATTATATAGCATTTCTGTCTATCAACACATCTAAATCAATGAGCTCTGACAACAATGCGCGCACGCAGCGATGGGCGCTGCCAACAATGGGCACATTCCATGTCAAATCGCACTCACAAAGCACCACTAACTTTGAACGACTTAAAAAATTGATTATGAGTTCTAGGGTAAAAAATAGGTTACAAGTATTTTTTTCTTCTTTTTTTCTAATCTCATTATTTTCAAAAATATTACCATGTACTTTTTCGGAATAATTATGCGCGCACTAATGTTTAAAAATTGTTTGCGCAAATACCGTTTTATACAGAAAAACAAAATTACACTTAAATTTAACCTGAAAAGATCTTTTATGTGGTGTAAATATAATTTTTATAAACATTTTTTTAAATATGTAAAGTTTATTTTAATATTTAAAATGCTAATTTTTACGTTAGATCGACACATAAATTAATTATAAAAATACTCATGTATTTCTATAGTAATTCTGTGTAGATCTGCAAAATTTAAAAATGGGACACACGTAAAAACAACACTAAAAATGTGTTCATATGCGCAAATATTACGTATTTATTCACCCCCTTAACCTTTGAGTAGGTTATTATCTAAATCAATACTTTGTTTTTTGTTTTATTGGGTTGTCACCTGGAGGTACCACTCTAGCGAAAATAAAATGCAACACAACGATTACAACCATTGCATCCTCTCTATCAAGTGAACTCAAATTCAGCAACACATGATTGAAGTAGAAAATGAATATTTGTTTACAATCATTTGTATTGTTGTAATTTTTACCAACATCGAAAATGAAGTGCATTTTTGGCACAGGATTCTTGTGTGTTGGTGACAGACAGCATTTTCTCAGAGAACAATCTCTTCAAATGTGATTTACTTTAGAATCTTTTTCTACTTGCGGTTCACTCGATCTTTGAGGGAGGCTCCGGCAGTAAAGACTTCGAGGTGCCTTTCCTAATTAAAAATCTAGTAATCTCGGACAAACAACTTCGAAAGCCACCGTACGTAAATTCAGTGGCATTTTGACTGTGTTTCATTTCAAGCCAAGCATTATGCTTGTTTTCGGTTCTCAGATTGTTCGTCAATTTTAGTGCCATCATCCCTGTTACCAGGTTTGAGATGAAAGTAACTTTCATCTTCAACCCATTGTGTTTGAGATGGAGTTGGGTTTTCTTCTTGTATAATTTCCTGTCCAATGAGTCAGTTTGCATTGCTGTTTTCTAAATTATTTCTTCACATACTACACCTGGTTGATAAATGTTTCCTTCGTAAGAATAATCTTGAATCGTTCTGTGAACTTCAAAAAGTGAGTTCAGAAGCCGTGTCCTTTTTAGATTCGTCACCAGTTTCTGCATCGAATAACGGAGTAACATCAGAAGGTAAAAAAAAAGAAAATTATCATCTTGGTAATGCTCATCTATCTTTTCTCAACTCTCATGCATTTCTAGACCGAAAACGATAAGAATAAAACGCGTAAGAATGTCACCCAAAATCACCATGCCATTGATTATACCATACCTTTGATTCTATATCAAACAAGCTGAACTCCCGGTGTCACCTAAAGGCGACTCCCCATATTCTTGGACTGTAAAATCTTTGTCATTAACAATTAATTATCAAATCCCAGTTAATAGTAGATTATTTGCAATTTTGAATCGCAGTACACAAGTTTTTGTTTATTTGGTTATATATCTTCCAATTTTTGTAGGAAAAAGAGCAAAAGTGCATGATGCGCCAAAATTACTGCAAGACATCTTGAATAAATTAAAAAATAAAAATAATCCCCTGGTAGCAGCGGTGCCAAATTTCTATTCAAGAATGGTCGAAGCACGAGTTGGATGATAACAAATTACTCAAATTCGTAAATGACTATTTATAGAAAATGATAAATATATGTCACCTGCTGACTTCACAGGTGTGGGTGTTAATTCCGTTGACTTGAACTCTCCGTAGTTTTACCTTACGTCCACCAGGTACGCTAGCTGTTTTCGCGCGCATCCCTTACTAGCTAAAAATCGGGTTGATCTGCGCTACTGTATGATACTACCCCACTGTTCAGAGACATGGCGAATCAGCATCTGTATGCGAAATTAAATTAATGACTTGATATTATATGCGATTAATTTGCACGGGTACACCTCTCCGTTCGGTAAAAAAGTTAAATGGTATTGCAAAGAGTATTGTTGCACTGACCCGATCCTGCATTTTCGCATGGACTAATTTACGTAGCTATGTCAGGAGTAAAAGAGTTTTACTAATGTTTTTGTGGCTAAAGGAAAGCGAAAATTTGTAGAGCAAAATTGTATAATTACTTAACTGTTATAAGGAAGGTTAGATGTTCCAAGAACATTTTTCTGTAATACTGAATTAACCCAAATTTAAATTTATTCAAACATTTATTGCATAGTTTATTTAATTATCATTTGATATTCTGTAAGTGCATGGGAAGTTACCGTCATACATTTCTAAACAAATAAACAACGTTTACAACTTCTCTCCCTCATACAGAATTGGAAGGAACTCTTCCCTAAGAGGGTGGGATTTATCACGTGAAAGATCTCACACGGGTAAAATGTAATGTTGACTAATGCCACTGACTTGATAATATTGGTGATATATGTATGAAGTATATAATATTTTTCTTTGATATGCAGTGGATGTAATATAATGCCGAGAAAGCAAATCCTGACAATGCGATGCATCAAAGACGCAGCAAAGCATCGAGAATGGTACACGCTGATGATATAAAACATATGCATATTCATGCAAATGTACATACAGTATTTTCTGTGGTAATGTATGTACAGTACGATGTAATCGCACGGATGAAGGTAGTAAATACTAATTTCAAATGTATGAATATCAAGTGGCTGTCCTGAATGGCCGAGGGGGCTAGAGCGTGTGCCAACTCAGCGCCTTGTTCTGATTGGTCGCGGGCTCGACTCGCGCTGGGCATGGTGGTTGGTTCTTTGTCTCTCATGTATGGATTGTCGCGGAGGGCTTCGCGTTCTGCTGAACGCACAGAACAGAGGAGCCTGTAAAGAGTGTGAATTTTTTGTAAATGGTGAAATATCCGTCCCATCGGGACGCAAAGGCCAACTGTGTCGGTTGGAAAAAGCCCTAAGAAGAAGTAGAAGATCAACGGAAGATAAGTTGTATTGCTAAATTAAAAGTAAACAATAAGAAGGAATAAAAAGGGAAATATGGTCATGTGTGACTGCACTAATGACATAATGCATGTGTTTATGAATAGAGTACGAATGGATCAATAGATTTGTAATAATTTGTATATTTTTGTTTGTTATTTTGTGTACGTTAGCGATTAGAGCGAGATCTAAGCGCGGTTTGGAAGTTGTAAAAGATAATGGTAAGAAATGGAAATTATATTTTTTTTTGGAAATATGAACAAGTTTTATTTTTGTTTATTTCAATAAATTAATTAAAACTAATAAAATATTTCTTACGCAATATTTCGTTCGCAATATATATCCTGTACGGACAAGCGTATCCACCCATGATATAAACTGTTGTCTTTTAAATAAATAAAGTATTTTTTACAATAGATAGGGGAGTGAAACACAGCATCATTACGTTATACAAACTTACAGTCGCATGCTTTACACTACCACACGTGTCGGGAGCTCCGAGCGTGGCCTCGCTGGGGCGGTGCCACGCTGGTGGAAGATACCTGGTGGGGAATATTCTTGCAAGCCGACGGTACGGGGGCGCCGAATCTCGCCATCCAACGGGGTAAGATCACCGCCACATCCCGAGAGAAAAAAAGCACTACAAATAGGGCACTAATTAGCAGTTGACGCGTCCGGAATCACTAATCAATCAATTCAATGACGATTCCCCACAAACTGTTTCGGGTGTAACTTAAATAGAGATGCGTGCCATTGCGGGAAAAGCGGTAAGCAACCAGTAAGAAACAAGTGTGCCAATAGCGATGCTAGCTACTGCGAGCGAGCCCTTAGTTAAAGAATTGCCTTCGCCGGGGGAGGAACACAAGTCGAGGGAGCAACAGGGCAGACAGTGAGCGAGTGAGACGTTTATCGGAGTTATGCTGCCTACGTCGGACTGTGCCTTTTTATATTGACATTTTAATGTGTTGCTGAATATTTCTGCGAATTGGGACCTCTGTATACGTCGGATGTGCTACGAACTTGGTACTCCTATGTAAATGGTAAACTGGTCTATATCAGGTTCGAATGGGATTTTATTTATTGTAAAAGTTAACTTGTTTGTTATGTGTTTACTCCTGACCATAACAAAAACCGTGAAACACAAGGGACTTGTGCAGCATGTTTGATTCCCTTCGCTGTGCGTGTTTCAGAAATGCGCGGACACGCGCGTGTCGGACAAGAACGTGTACCGCACGTTCGCGCGCACGCTGCCGCCGTCGAGCAAGGTGTCTAAGTCGGTGGTGGCGCTGTTGCGCGCCTTCAGCTGGACGAAGTTCGTCGTGGTGGCCAGCAGTCGTCCCACGTGGGGCGAGCAGGTGCTCGAGGCCATCAAGGTAAGCGACGAAAGTGCAGTCTTCCGCAGCGGGGTTCAGTATCGAAAATCAGATTCAAATGCAGTGGCACCAGGACCTGAAAATGGGGACACTGTCATCCAATCAAAAGCTTCTTTACTAGTTCATTTTTTGGTATTAGAGCTCCCGATTTCCCACTTACGTCCCCATTTCAGCACGTGACCTGGAAATGACACTACTTTTACTCAGACTGTCCGCGAGACGCCGCGTCCTGCCTACAGATGCCAACGTTTCGGTCATCATGTTGCGATATTTCTCATGGGGAAATGAATTCCGCAGCTGTCGACCGAAAGCAGGACGCGGCGTCTCGCGTTCAGCCAAAGTGAGCGCCACACCCTCATCGCTTCTAGGTTTACAGGTTCTGTTCCGCTTATGAGGTAGTATCTGAGGTTGCGTGAACAAATACTCAGCTTGTCGATAAAGAGAGAAAAGCTTTATTTTACAATTGGGCGGATGTTGCTTAGTAGGAGATTACAGAAACATGAAACTATGAAAACAAAAATTACAATTACAAATAAAGAGTTTAAGAAAGTACGATAAATTTTCCGCCACTTCTCCTAGCACATGAAGATGACATTTACGTACGAATACATATAAACTCACATGTAGATGGATATATTTACTCACCTATACGACGTAGTTTTGGAATCAACAATTCTTCTTCCGGGACGTCCGCAGCCATGTTCAAATTTCGCACGGCTTGGTCAGCCTTGTCATAGCAAAACTTTGCAGGCGGAGCCTCACAACCACCACAGCCAAAATCAACTGAGTGGTCAAACAAAATTACGACTCAGAAAATAGCGGACGTCGCTAGTTCAGATGTGGAAAAATACATGAAATGAAACAATTTAGTGAACTTGAAAGTAAATTCATTGAAATAAAAAATTAAACGAATACACTTAACCAGTGTTAATACAATTATATTTGAAGGAATTACGTTATTATGAGATAAAATATTAATACGTACATAGAAGAAAATAATTTTACGTCAATTAGTCTCTCATGCAAATTTTAATCCCAAAATTATTGTTCATACACAACCCATAATCTTTATCAAATATCCCATATATTGATATTAAAAATTATTATAATCACTGATTTGCAATTGTTCTTATGGTTATTAAGTGTGCAAAAAATGAAAAATAGAGAATTTTGTAAGTACGGAAGACTTTAAGGAAAGACAACAAAGTTCAAATATCGAAAGTAGTTTAATTGTTGCAAAAATGAGAAATGCAGAGGTTCAGTGATCAGTTTTCATCTCTTGCCCTATTTGATATTTTGCAATGGCAATAAACTTATTAATTGTAAAAAAGTTAATTCACAGTTTTCGGTTCAAAGACATCAGGGGATCCTTCTCACTTTAGAATTGCAAAAATTGGAAAATATTTATACATTATCAAATTTTGCAATTCCTCAATTATCTTTAAACAAAATGCAAAAAATCCTAGTAGCTTAACGAACACCGACCCGGCAGGTGCAATTACCTGAGACCCCCGGATACAAGGAGCCTGTAAGACCAAAGTTATGTTTTTGTGTAACTGAAACCATCTCATTACTTCTCCTTCTGAAAACATTTACTTACTAGTATAAATCGACTAGTGTTAAGTTTGTATTACGTATTTTATGATTAGGATGCATTTTACAAATTTGTAATTTGACATCTCGGGTCTCCAATTACTTATTTATGGCTTCATTTGAAGTTTTGAGCGACCCCATTCTGGGATTCATTATATGTGATTTGAAACAATTCCTTAGGATGTAAAGGAAGGCTCAAGTCAAAGCATTCAAATACCCAAATACAGTGATACCTCCTCGAGACCCCCCTTTGAAGTATTACAAATGGAACCTTATTATATTGTCCATGAGAGTAAAGTGACTAACTCCATAAAAGTGAACCTGGGTGACGTTCTAGATAAGTTCATCAAATCGAAGATCCTTAGTGCCTGATTCTGAATTTTGTGATTGATTATAATAAATAAA
This sequence comes from Gryllus bimaculatus, assembly GCA_017312745.1. NCBI lineage: Eukaryota > Metazoa > Arthropoda > Insecta > Orthoptera > Gryllidae > Gryllus > Gryllus bimaculatus. The sequence continues at coordinate 93,025 of BOPP01000417.1, forward strand.
GTATCGTTCAATTAATTTTCAGCGCGCTTTTTACTTTCTTGCTACTGCTTACACAATGTAGAGAAAGTTATAAAACGCTGCGAAACATAACGAACTTTCGACACAAAATTTCTTATGCAAGTCTATTAACGAAAAAGTGCATAAATCCAGTTGCTGAATGTAGAGGAAAATATGTGGTGTAGCCAGATCCTGGTTTTGTGGGACTTTGGTACTGCAAAATCGATTGGCGAATACACTGCCGTACAAACATTAAAGGTGATATAGGAATTTTTTTTAGCACATGCTATAGCAGAAACGTAAATAATGTGTTAGTCTTGTTTAGTTTATCGATTATATATCCCAGCATTTCTCATGAATGTAGTACCAGATATAATGGATATATACTCTCTGTATGACAGTTCCAAACTTCTACGTGAAAATTGCATTAAAATTCATATATATATATATATATATATATATATATATATATATATATATATATATATATATATATATATGTGTGTGTGTGTGTGTGTGTGTGTTATAAAGTAGTAAAGAGGCCGATTTTGATGTCCCTCCTAATAGGCTTTCAGTGATCGGTTTTAAATAAGTGAGGTACAAAATTCGAGATAAAATTAGGAGTGGAGGAAATTGCATATTGAATAATTCACAGCTTTCCTTTTTTAATAAAAAGATACAAAATTGCGTTGTTTGAAACGCGTGGCTACAATGAAAACAGGAAGTTGGCGTCATGCGTATCTTCGCAAAAATCATTAGCAGTTGCCCTTGCTTAGAGGACATCATGTGTGATCTTGAAAACAATTGTGTGTGTCTATAAATAGTAAGTATTCAATGTACATTCTTATGATCCCTACGGAAAACATCAAATAGGTGAGTGTTGTGATTATGATTTGCAATTTGTATTTCAGGCATGTTATCGGTTTTGTAGCCGCTTTTCTCAGCGCTGTCCAATACATACGGAACCAGTGATTATATTATTTTCGGGCGCGTCAACTACTATTACAATTACTCCCATGTTACATTCCGGATGGTGACCCCCGCTAGAACGTGAAAGACGGTGTCAAACTACACGTTGGATTGCAGGGTTTCCCCTTCCAGGTATCTACCCCTGAGGAACACTGTCCGAGTCGAGACAAGTTCCAAACTTTTGTCTCGTCTCGTGCCTCTCTGTCTTGTACCTGTTCGTACCCGAGTCATGCGCGCGTGTGTATGTGTGAACGAGCGTGTGTATGAAACGGAAACCGAAACACCAGAGTAGCCAGCTTCTAGAATTATCCTCCAGTCAGCGGTTGAAATCATAAATCTATCTAGATAGTGTCAAATCTCGAAACTTCAGAACCTTCCTGTCAGACTCTGTTGTGGTGGTAGTTGTTCCTCTGAGCCATGTCAGTCGATCATGGGGATTATTGTTTCCTAATGGGTAGCTTTCATTCTTCATTAGGTTACCAATCGGTCATCTTGCAAAACAAGGAATACTTAAAGGCCGTGAAACTGGTACGTCCAATCAGTATTGAACAGCAATGTCTAATACTCCTATATTTATACACTGAAGAGCGAAAAATGGTACAGCCATGCGTATTCAAAGAAAGAGATCTCGAACCAATTGGCATACACTTCAATCGGAAACGACTGTAAAACGTCTGGCACAGTTGTTAGATCGGTTACTGCTGCTACTATGGCAGGTTATCACGATTTAAGTGAGTTTAAATATCGTGTTATAGTCGGCGCAAGAGAGATGGGGCATAGCATCTGCGAGGTCGCGATAAAATTTGAATTTTCCCATACGGCAACTTCACGAATGTACCTAAAAATCGAGAATCCGGTAAAATATCAAACCTCCGGCATCGCAGAGGCCGCAAAAAGACCGTTCAAGAACGAGACCGAAGACGACTGAGAAGAATCATTACACATGACTGAAGTGCAACCCTTCCGCAAATTGCTGCAGATTTCAATGATAGGCCATCAACAAGTGACAGCGTGCGAACCATACAACCAGACCTTATCATTATGGGGTTTCAGAGCCTAAGGCTCACTCGTTTACCCTTGAGGACTGCAAGACACAAAGCTTTACGACTCGCCTGGGTTTGTCAACACCGACATTGGACTGTTGATGACTGGAAACACGTTTCTGACGAGTCTTGTTACCAGAAAATGGACGTGTAAGAGTATGGCGACTACTTCATGAAGACCCTGCATCAACAGGGGACCGTTCAAGCTGGTGGAGGCTCTGTATGTCAACAGAGAACTGCTGGTGGATGCTCTGTGATGGTATGGGGCAGGGTTCTGGTGGGTTCATGGTGTCAATTACCTCCAGCACTACTTCAGACATTAGTCGAGTCCAAGTCTCATGTTGCGGCACTTGTGCGTGCTTGCGGGGCTGCCTATACGGTATTAGGCTGGTGTACCAGTTTTTTGACTTCAGTGTATATGAAAGAGTACTTAGAATGTTAGTAATACAGTGCTTTTGGTGGAGCAAGTATGGGAAGTAACAAATACATCTGATGTTCTGATGCTAATGTTAGTATTTTCAATGACACATGTGAATGTGTCTTAGCTCCCTCTCACAGAAATTGTAGAAAAGTAGCTGAACCCGTGCGATTCCGTCGCACAGAAGAAGAACTATAGAAACATTACCACAAAAATAACGGCATTTCTATGAATATACGCATGTTTTATATCATCAGCGTGTTTACCATGTTTTATATCAATATGGTTTATTTCACCATTCTCTGTGCTTTGCTACTTCTGGGAATCCATCGCATTGTCAGAGTTTCTTTTCTCGGCATTCTATCCAATATTATCGATGTAAAATATTTTATACTTCATACGTCTATCACCAATATTTTTTATCAAATCAGTAACATTAATCAAAATGTACACCAATACATCCTATTACTCGTCCATTATACATTTGCAGAATTAGGAACGAGCCGAGAATAGTGCCGATGTCTAAACAGCAATCGACTAATTCTGTTTCCAGCCGAGAGTGTTCAGGAAGTTAGTTATTAATTCTGTTTCCAGCCGAGTTATGTTTTTGTTGTTTCTGTGAAGTCTGCAAAAAAATCAAATCCACTTTGGTATGCGAGAGTGAGTCCTGAAAGTAAATTAATTATAAATAATGTAGTGAACTCTTGGGAGGAAAATAAAAAGGGTTATTAATACCATTAGAAATACCTATGGACAACGCCTCAGTACAACTCACTTGGTCATCGACCCTACATGCTATTCATTAAAGGCACGGAAATATTTTGTATTTCTCCTTTACACATATCTATTACACAATAGTTATTTATGTTCTTGCCCGGTTCTACTCTGCCGTTTCCTGCAATGAGCGAGCCAATATCCCACTCACATCTCTCTAGATGATATCTAGTCGATGAGTATCTTCTATATAAGTGCGATTGTCATTCAGTCAGCGGTGACCTCATGTAAACAGATTGCATTACTTCGCCTACAAATCTAAAGTGAACGTGTAATACTGGCTCATGGAATGTGGCTAATAGTAAATGAATATAGTTACAGGTATTGCACAAGCGGTGAGTGTACTTTGAACACCCTCTCTGTGAATATTTAAATAATTATTTAGAATGTCATGGAATTGCAATGTGTGTAATAATCGCTGAGCAAATACATCCATCTTATTACATTACGTTTCGTAGAAGATCTCTAATTTTTGCACCCCAGTTTCAGGTTATAATCGTTACAAGGTTACAATCGCAGGTCACCACAATTTAACCGAGTGGCAATTACGTATAGCAAATTGATTTCATGCGAATAAAGCGAAGCTCAAAAAACAGAGATATTTAACAAAATAGTTTTTAACAAAACAGTGATAATATATTGAATTAGTTTACATTTGTATTGTATATATATATGTTTTAAAAGAATTAATATGCTTGTAACAAATAATGCACTTCTCCTTCCGCATCAATGACCTACATCTCGATCAGGTTTTTGTTCAGTTTCCCTGATCCACTGAGCAAATGCTGAGATGGACCCTTGTTTTACTTCTAGACGTAAATGAAGCTTCACTATGCGCACGTTTTGTTGAACTTTACTTTTGCTTGTAATGGTAGTGTTGTATTATTGGGAATTATAAATAATTCACTCGGAAAAGTTAAAGTATAAAAAGGTTTATTGTATTCACAATACACAATAGGTAAGAACGCGCGACGGTCACTCGGGAACACGTCGTGGAGAACGTCCGTCCGCTACGGTTGGCGGCGAGAGACTGAGGCATGATCTTTGCAGCATGAGACTGGCACACTGCGCCAGTGCGTTGCGTGCTACCAACTGTTGAGCGCCAAATCACCAACAGCAAAAGAGGAATAAATTTAGGGTGCATATATAACATTTCCTCCCCCTTGTACTGATTGTGTGAGTATGTGTCTGTGTGCAATTAAGAAGGTGAGAATCTTGATTGTGGGACTCTAATGCGAAATGATCTACGTGGGTTCTGAGGAGCGTACAATATGCGTGTGCTGGCAGTCTCAGCTGTCTGGGGGCTAATGAAGTGTCTGGTGTCGATGGCGTCACTGGTGTACCTGGTATGGCGGGTGCGGCTGGTATCGCTCGCGGTTCTATGGTGCCATGATAACGAAATCGTCTTGCCTTTGGCCCATTATGTACTTGTACAGGTTCTGCCTTGGGTTTGGTTTGCGGTTTATCTGGAAAGGGTTTGATGTGGGTGATATGTCTTTTAACCTTTTTGTCTCCAAACTGTATCGAGTAATGAATATCTCGAAGGCGGTCGATGACAGTGCCTGGAACTCATTTATCCAGGCTAGGATTGACGTACAAAAGTAAACTTGTTGTCCTATTTCCAGTGTACGGAAAGTCTAGTCCATGTCGGTCCGTTGTTTTTCGCTGACCCTGGTGTGAACAGCGTCCGGCCTCACCAGATTGAGCCGTGTGCGAAGTTCTCGTCCTAAGAACAGTTGAGCTGGAGTCTGACCAGTAGTGGAGTGTGGAGCTTTTCGGAATTGGCGAAGGAACTCGTTCAGGTTAGTTCGCAAGGATCCTTTGGTAGTCTTCATTGAATTAAATGCGTCCTTCACAGTTTGAACATAACGTTGTGCTTGGCCATTAGTAGATGAATGATACGGTGCTGTTAGCTTGTGGTACATCACGCCACTTCTCTGCATACATTCTTTGAATTATTCGGCAATGAACTCACTGCCGTTGTCTGAGACGACCGTTACGGGACTTTCATGGGCTGTGAATAGATCGTTCATCAGAACAATTGTTGCAGCCGCAGATGTTGAAGTTGTAGGCTTAACTTCGAGCCAAATGCTGTAGGCACCAACAACAATTAATAGCATGGTGTCATCCACGGGACTGGCGTAGACAATGTGTATTCGTTCTCACGGTGCCATTGGATATTCCCAATAGTAGGCACGAAACTTAGGGGGTGCGTGGGCGTGAGATGCACATGTAGTGCAAGATTTTGCGACATTTTCAATGTCCGAGTCGTTGCCTGGCCAAAACACAAAGGAACGCGCCATTCCTTTCATTTTTAGATTACCCAAGGGAGCTGTATGTTGATCTTTGAGAATAGCATTTTGTAGCGTTGGTGTGACCAGGACTCTGTGCTCGAACATCAGCCAATTAGCGGCGAGAGTGTATTTCACTTCTGGAGCCTTGAAGTCGTGGCGGGCGAGATCTTGACCTGTTTCCAAGAGTTTGACGATCGTGCCGGAATGAAGGTGCCGTCTGGTCTCACGAGCAATGGCTTCTGACCTAACAGATAGTTGCTGCGTCTGATGAATTGCAAAAAAACAAACTCATCGAAATATTTCGCCTCTTCCCTCTGAAGCGCAATTGAGTTCCTAATGGCATGGATAGTGGATGGAAGTGGTGCTCGAGAGCAGTAGTCGGCATTTGTATTGGCTTTTGACTTGTTGAAGAGAACGTCGTATTCAAATAGTCCGCATAATTGGCCATGCGGCTGATGCACAGTACTGATAAAGACTTTCCTGGATGAAGGATCTTTGTCAGCGGTTTATGGTAGGTGATCGTGTGAAGTGTCGGGCGTACAGATATTTGAAGAACTTTTGTGCTGCTCATACAATTGCAAGTGCCTCTTTGTCAATTTGAGGGAACCTTTGTTCAGTTGCTAACATTGTTCGACTGGCTTAAGCGATGGGGCGTTCTCGACCGTTGCTGTGACAGTACTGTGCCCAGTCCAGTTTTTCTGGCGTCGGTTGCCAATAAGAGTGGCAGTCACGGGTCATACTGCATGAGTACCTGGGGCGAGGTCAGCGCATCCTTAAGATCCTTATAAGCACTTTCGCCCGCAGGGATCCACACGAGGGGGTCATTCAAGAGCATGTCTCTAAGTGGCCGATCTCTGGTTGATAGATCTGGAAATGAATGAAATTAAAATTATAATATATAATATAAATAACTGATGTACTGTGCTGATTGAAGTATCCAATGACACTTCACAGTTTGTAGCATACATACATTTATTAGAACTGCAATTGGGTATGACCCGGTGGCAGTTAATGACAATAATTGCAAAAATTACAACACTTACATTAATAATAATACTAATAATCATAATAATACGAATAATAATAATAATAATAATAATAATAATAATAATAATAATAATAATAATACCGTACAATACAGTACAAGAAGAAAAGCAGCATTGAAAAGTGCATTGTTCACCGCATTTCACTTCACTTCACTTCACTACACTAAATTTTTTTGCTTTGAATTATCTTTGAATTACACACTGACCAGCACTTCACAGCACTTCACCGCACAAACACAGCACATACTCATTTAATATCTTGTTCTAATTTGTTTCTAAAACTTCGGGCACTGAGCTTTGAAAACTGCTGCAGGTAAACTTTTCCAATCTCTAATTGTTTTGTTACAAAAGGAAAACTTCCCAAGATCTGAATTTTGTTTCCTTGCTCGAATTTTGTGGGTGTGATCGCTTCGGCCGAAATAATTTGGTTTTTCTAATCTAATCTGAATTTCCATCCAAGCTGGTTGACCTACGTACGATTTATAAAGAGCGCAAAGCCTCGCCTTTGTTCTTCTCGTTTCTAGAGGTTCCCATAACTTTTTTGTTGGGTTACTTCTATAGGTAAACTTATTCGCTTTTCTCTGTATTCTATCTATATTTTTTCGGTGCGCCTTTCTGTAGGGATCCCAACACGCAACTCCTTATTCAATGAGAGGGCGAACCAGCGTAAGATATGCTAATTCTTTGGCGTTTGCGGAACTTTTCTATAGTATTCGGATTACAAAATGCAAAGACATCCACGTTTTTCTTACTGTCTGATTTATATGCATCTCCCACCCTAATTTACTATCTAGATGAATACCTAAATACTTGCATGATGAGACTATTGGGATGATAACCTCACCTAAACGATAGTCAGGTTCCTCATAATTTCGTCCCCGCTCGAACGTTATTATTTTGCTTTTAGATCCATTAATTCCCATGTCATTTTTTTTCAGCACAATCACGTAAATGCTCTAAATCCTGCTGTAATATTTGTTCGTCAGCGTTATCTTTGATTTTTCGGTATATAACACAATCGTCTGCAAATAAACGCACCTTTGATTATATGTTCACATGGAGATCGTTCTCATACGCTTAGAAGAGTAATGGCCCTAACGCACTTCCCTGTGAAACCCCTGAAGTAACATTCCCCGTAGTCGAAAACTGATTGCCAATTCGAACTTTTTGTTTCCTGTCCCTAAGAAATTCGCGTATTCATCTCACAACTCTAGCATCAACTCCTGAGGTTAATACTATTCTAATAAGTAAATTATGAGGTACCACGTCGAATGCTTTCGCGAAGTCGAATACTACTGCATCCACCCTCCCACTCGCGTCAACTACGTCAGCTAGATCTTGAAAAAGAGAAACAATTTGACTTTCGCACGAATGTTCACTTCTAAACCCATGCAGTCCGTGGAAAATCCAGATCGCCTTCTCCCATTCGCGACGTATGTACCCGGCTATTAAATTGCTCCATTATTTTGCATACTACTGATGTGAGGGATACAGGTCTATAATTACATAATTTCGTTTTATCTTCATTTTTGAAAATTGGAACCACTATTGCTGCCTTCCAATCGTCTGGTAAACTTGCATTATTAATGGAAATATTGAATAATCTTAACAAATAGAGCAATATCGCCTCACCACCGAGTTTAATAAAATCTGTCAAGATACCGTCTGGCCCGCGTGGTTTACCGTTTTCCAGTGATTTTATACGATTGCGGAGTTCCCATGCGTGGAGTTTGAATTGGTTTTCTACTGGAATGAATGCGATAATAGGTCGCTTTCCCCAGAAACAGCTACAGTACTAATTGTTAGTTTCGGCTCATCTCTGTCGGCTCGGATGTGCGTATTCGATTTATGGATGCCTGTTGCATTGATCTTGTGGCCAAAGGCTTGAAGGACTGGTTCTGCGAATTTGCTCATGGCTTGTTTCAGTTTGAGACCATGTTGGTGAAAATGATCCAGTTTTGCATTGAGGGCCTCAATGAGTTTTTCAGAATTGGCTGCAAAAACAATAGTGTCATCGAAGAAACTTACAACATCTTCGAGGCCTTGTATGACGGTGCCTATTGACCGCTGCCAGATAGCAGGAATATTAGCTGCGCCATAGACAACACGGGTTGGGCGGATCAAGCCATGAGTTGGAGTGTTGAGAGTGATCCTGAGGCTGAATTCGTCAACTTCCAGGTGGCTGTATGCGTCAGTGACATGTAGGTGGCAAAAGAGAATGGCGCCTCGCATCCGGTTAAACAAGTTTTCTACCTTTGGGATTGGATGTTCGCCGATAATTCATGGATTGAGAGTAAGGTTGTAGTTTCCCATAATTCTAGATTCTCCATTCTTCTTGGCGACTACATGCGTTGTAGACGCCCATTTTGAGTACTCTACTCTCTTGTAAAACCCGGATGCGATCTTGGCGTCGATTTCTTTGGTGTAAGCGTCACGCAGGGCCACGGGGACGTCTCGAACTCGAGCAAAGATGGGCGTGGCACTCGTCTTCAGGTGCATCTTTGCTTGTGGGCCTGATAACTTTCCGGGAAGATCGCTGAAAACATCCTGTAAACGATCGATGGTGGCGTCGAGTTTCTTTTTCTGGTCCTACAATAGGAATGGCTCGGTGGAGAGGTCGTGGATTGATTCTGGTTTGGCAAAGATAGGTTCAGAATTTATCTCCCGCACACTCTCAGATATCTATTCTCTGCCAAATTCAAATTCAGCGTCGACAACATAGAGGTAAAGGTTCCTGGATGTGGTCCCGATGGTGGCGATGACTAACGTCGTACCGATGCAGTTGATGCGGTTGCCGGTGTAACAGGAGAAGAGGCGATCAGTTTTTTGTTGCATAAAATTTGGTTTAATTAGACTTAACTTCGATTTGCTCATGAACGAACAGGGTGCGCCAGTGTCAAGTTCCATCGTAACGGAGGTTACCTTTAACCTGACGTCGATCAATTACCGTCCTGGGGACTGAACTTTTCCAATAATTTCAATACGGTGTCGCTGTGGTCGGCTGGTAATTCTTGCCGTGCCGCCTCTGCAGTTACCTGATTAGTCTTCCATTGTCTCGGTTTGTTTCGGCAAATTTTGACAATGTGACCTTTCTTACCGCACTTCCGACATTCAGCATCAAAAAGCGGCATTGACTGCGGAAGTGGTCTCCACCACATCCCGCGCACGTTGGCTGATTCTCTGATGTCTGATTTGGTCGATGAAACCCTTGTGGCCATGATTGGTTCCCGCTCTGTCGCCGGTTTGTTGACCAACTCGGGGGGCCGTTGGTTGTTGCTCCGTAACGGTGGCTTCTCATAACCTATCTGATGAGTCAAATCGGGTTTTAAGGTTATATCGTCTGCTTTGACTTCGTTAGCGGTGATGCGCGTGGCTTCGAGTGCGTGAGCAATCTCGCACGCAGCGGTGAAGCGCTCTGGTTTTTTAGCGATGATTTCATCGCACATATCCCTCAGAATTTGCATAAACTTTCCTCAGAATGTTGTCAGTTTATATTGCTAATTTAACATGTACTTGACCGGAAACACATGGTGGCGGGGGATGGAGTGGCTGTATCGCGGGGTTCGTTCAATTCAACTAGTCCTCATTCATTTGCGGTTAGGGCCTTGGCCCGCTTCACACTTGACGCGCCATGGACCCACGTGCTTCAGCAACTCCATGTGAAGTTGAGTGTGGTGGCTTGAAATGAGACTTTACCTTTATGATTATCTGAATTCACCTTTCATCTGAAATCTCTTTTATTTCTGCAAACATTTAGGGAATGAAATAGGATAGCATCGACAGCGAAAAGGTCTTCCAGCTTCGCCCTACATTTGCTCGTGTAGCGAAGTCGCGACCCTGAACTGCGGAACTGTCGACGTCTGCAGAGGTTCGCGGTAAATTCGAGGGACAAGAGTTGAGTCGTTCCGATTTTCATTTAAACTTGATTCTTGGCTGCCAAAGAAATGTACATAGAAAACAGTTATTCACCGAAAATTAATAGATGCCTTACAGGTTTATTTATACTAAATAATTTGAATTTATTAAGTTTCTGAAGTACATTTTGCTATTCCGAGTTCAGTTGTAAAACGAATACAGATGTCTTTACAAAACTGAAAGTTGTAAAATCATTTTATTTGTTATATTGTGAATGGAGTAGAACTCAATGAAATTACCACATCTTGTTTAGAATAATTCAATTTGTTGTGATTTTATTCGATTGCAAAGATAAGTCACTAATTTTCACTTGATCTTGGTTCGATAAGAAAGTTCATGAATCGTATGAACAGAAAATCTGGAACAAAAACTACCTCTTATAGGTTATCGATTATCGGAAGATTTGAACAATTGCAAAGATTAAACTTTCGGTTGAAAACCAGTTGTTTCAAAAGGCATAATTGGAATTATCCAGCATTTTTAAGTCAGTCAAAGTTTTAGGAACCACATATGGTCTTATAACAGTAGTTAATAAGTAATATAAAGCAACCGGTGGATTATTGGCACTTCTTTCTGAAAAGGATATTTCTATAGGTGATATTGATAAGACGTTTGATGACCGTGGTTATGAATCTTCGCTCAGATTTTATTGGAAACAGATGTGATTTACTGCAAGACGAAAGCTGGTGTAAGAAAAATAAGATCAAATAAAGGATAAAATACATTAAATTAATTAAACCTATTGTAGAAAAACACTGTAAAAACCAAGATCAATCATTCGAGTCATCATTTCAAAGTGATTCTACTTTTGAAAGTAGTACTAGTACGCCAAAGAGAAAAACTAAAAGTTCAAAAAATGTGAAGGTTTAGTAAAAGAATATCATGAACTGTCAATTGAACACGTTTGAATGAATGATGTTAGAAATTTAATTGATTGTTATCGATGGTGAAGAGGAAGTAGGTAACAATAGTTATCGAAACGAAAAAGTCTCAATAATGAAAATGTTATCTTCCAAGTTCAACGATTTTGTGATTAATAGTCCTAACGGAACCTCGTACGAAATAAAATTCTTAAACATGTTACCACCATCATTCTGGGAAAATAAGAAATACACTAAAGGAATAGTTAATTGGGCTTTAAATAATCTTAAAATGCCTGAGCTTCGTATTTCTGGTTATAACTGTTGTGGGCCTTACACCAAGTTAAAGAACGATTAAAAAGAGGAGATGAAGGAAATAATAAGTTGGATGTAATTTGTAAAGAACACGATGTAGTTTATCGCAAAAATTAAGCAAAAGACAAGAAGCAGAAACAAGTGATAAAGGGAAATGTTAAGTAAAGGCTCAGGACATTACTTTAACTTTAACTGTCACACAAATGAAAAAGGTAGTAAAAGAAAATGAACATGTTGGTTTTAATTTCACTGTTCCTGCAATTCTTACTGCGATTGGTACTGAAAGTCTTGCTGGAGGTACTACAGCTATTGCTAAAACGGTTTCAGACGTTCACAAGAACAAAAATGAACACGAAGAAACGAAAAGACACAATAAGGCTATAAAGAATAAAGGAAATGGATTTAAGGTGATCGATTGTATATTACTGTAAAAGATGGCAAAGGGTACAAAGAAGGTTATAAGTTAATTGTTCATGCAACTGTTATTGTTAAAACGGAAGATTGAGAATTGGACTTTTTGTGGGTAAAAGTCCATAAATATATATATATATATATATATATATATATATATATATATATTATAATTATATGGATAAGGAAGAAAGTTATGAATTGCAATCATCTCCATGAAATTACCGAACAAAAGACAATATCAATAAATAGAATAAGACATCGATTTTGGCATAAATAATGGAAATTTTTGGTATCCACACCACGCTATCGCTGTATGCATTTCGACGTAGTTCGTAAAGATGTTGGGTCAAGTTTTACTACTTACCCTTCGAACATTAAACTGATTGAAAATTTATTTTCTCATACGTTTTCAGATACGTAGAACGATTAGGAAACACGGGGCAATTATTGAAACAATTGATCATCCTGGAATTGTTTCCACTATTATGGTTCGATCTTATTATTCGCCCGATGATGCAAAAGAGTTGCCTATTGTTTTATACAATCAGATCATGCTAATCAAATAGGAACAATGTTCAAGACCGGTATCGATAACATTTGGAACGTATCAGTGTATTGAATTTTCAGGTTTAATTGATAAACATTTTGAACTAGATTTGACTACAAAATTTAATTCTAAGAAATTTGATATGTCTTACTTTGTGTTCGTTGTATTTCAAACAAATTAAAAGGAAAATCAAAACGTAGATTCTAGCCTATTAGATCGCTGTAAGCTGGAAAGTTTGTTTTTACAAAACAGTAAGAACGAGATTTTCCTGTTGAATTTTGGAATTTAGATATTAGTAAAAATATTTTTAAACGCTTATGACGCGTTTACGGCATTTCGAAGGATTTAAAAGACAGAGAATAAAGATGATGCTGCATCCTGAAACATTTATTGACAAAAGTCCTTTTTTTGTAATCAACACGAGTAAAACTAAAAGAGAAACAATTAACTTTAGAAACAATATCAAGCTATGGGGAACATTGTTGAATAATATACTTTCTAATATTAAGTGTTGCGTAAACCTAATAGGTGAAAAAACATTGCTTTATAACTTCGATAATGAGAATGTAACTGAAAAGTTTCGGATATAAGATTGAGATAAATATTTATAGTTTGATGTTTTTATATAATCGTCTTTAAAAGCGGATTCCTGTTTTAATTAAAAGCACGAGTGTTTTTGCTGTGTAATCGGTTAAGGAGCAAGGGAACGTTGTTTACCTTGGCACGTTTCTTTTGCGTCGTGTGGTGCTATGGGTTGGTGACCGGCGCGGCGGACTTCCTTCTCAGTAGTCGAAGGGTTCGGACGCGTCCTCGGCTACGCCGGGCGACATGTCGCCGCCTTCCACCGCACGTGTGGCAAGTGCTTGTGACCCCGGTGGAGCTCAGCTCCCGTTGGCCGGCCAACTGGGAGACCGGGCGGGTCATGCTCGCCCGCTAGCTAACCAGAAGGCAACATGTCGTGCTCCCCGCTACAGCAGCCATCCTCGCCGCCACCGCGGCAAGGGGAAGACACGACTACCCCACGGAGGAGCATTGTGCTTCACGTGACGCGAGATGGAGAATCCTGGGGCAGCACAATAGTGGCGCCTCTGCCGGCTGTTACTCAGCCCGAAGGTGTCCCTGAAGACGGCTGGAGCGAGGTGCCACACGAGGTGGTCTTAGCCTTCGCCAGATCGAAGGAAGCGGAAGCTCCGGAGCTCTGGAGAGCGCAGGCACCGCCAAACCACTCCCCATCGGTTCGGGAAAGGGCACATGACATTGAAGCGCGCACTTAGACCCCGGCTCCCGCACCGACGCAGAAGCGGCAACGTGGCCCCGCCTACCCGCCAGAGGCAACGCCTGGGGAAGACGCCCTACCCTGGGGGCAGCTCAGGGAGGGAACAACCCAACCCACCCGACCAAATGACCTGGCCGCACCGGCGACCGAGGGGGCGGGCTCGCCCTTGACACGCTCATCTACGGAAAAGCGGCTGCGCACCGAGAGCTTAGCACCCCTCTCCAGTGGCGACATGACGCCCGACTTCAGCGACATAACAGAACACGGCCACAGCCCCTCTGACACCGAGGGAAAAAGAGGGGGAAGAGAAAGCAGAGCCTCGCCGCCCAGGAAGCTGCCGCCCGCAACGCTACAACTGCCGCCGCGCCCACAGACTCTGAAGCGCCCACGGACTCTGAAGCGCGACGGCCTCCCATCCCTCTCCCGCGCAGGCCCCGTCCACGGAACCTGAACCGGTGGTCACCTCACGACCGCCGAGACGACCCTACCGCTTCCGACTGCAAATTAACGCAAATGCAGTCAAAACGTATGCCGAAGCGATAGGAGACGCCACTGGTATGTTGGCCACAATCGGTCGTGTCACTGCCAAAAATGGCCGAGTTGGCTACCTGCTGTGAACATCCTCCCCGAAAGGTTATCGTGAAGATGAAACTACTCAAAAATTCACAATATCAATCTGTGTGGTCACCCACCCTCACCTCCCCAGAGTGAACGTACGCATCGCGTGTTCATTAAACAGGTTCCGCGCGGCATCACTGCTGACGAGGTGCGCGAGGGGCTTGAAGGCGCAGGCCTCCACCTGTTGAGCGTTCATCAACATGTTTGCCGCAAATTCTCCGAAATCGCCGGAACTTCGGAGAGCAGTGATGCCGCAGGTGGCGACGCCACCGAAACTCGCATCGTGCTCTCGGGGACTTCTCGTGTCACCCTTCGCACGGGCGAGTGGCGCAAAGCTTTCGGCATCACGGCCATCGCCTTCTGCGACGTAAAAGTCGTCCGGGAAGAATGGAAGCGCCCCCGCTTCTGCGAGAGATGCCGCAGATGGGGACATACTCGCAAAAACTGTGAATATCCCGTGAGATGTAAGATCTGCACGGGAGAGGGCTACCCGGCAGACAAGCCTGGCCCATACGCGGTTCTTCGGCACGCCCTAAATGGTGCAATTGCGGCGGGCAGCACTCAGCATCTTATACAAAATGCGAAAGATGCACGCTGTTGCAGCGCCCATAGTGCTTCGAAAAGGAATCTGTCGAGAGGCCCAGAAGCCTCGACGCCCCTTCGGATGATGCTCCTCAGCAGAAAGTACCCGGCGAGGCGACCTGTTCAGAGGTAGCGGGCCCAGCCCTCTCTCAGGCCCCCGCTGCGCCGCACAATAACGCGGCGCAAGAGACGCGGTCTCGCGACTCAATTGGGTGCTCTCTCCTAAGACCAGATTCGAGCAATGATCCACCTACTGACCATGCTTCTGCCAACAATGGCGCAGAATAATCGAAATCCGAAATATTGGCGCTGCAGGAAACGTGGTTTCGTGAGCATCGCACTACCTGTATTCACGGACACGCAGTCTATCGCCGAGACCGCGAGGTCAAACGGGGGGGGGGAGCGGTGGTGCGCTCCTGGTCCGACGCGACATCCTCCAGATCGAAGTAACGAAGCTAGTTTGGACGGTTGGCGGTCGACTAACAATCGAGTCCGTCTACTGCCCAAATGAGCAACTAGACACTGCCTGTATCGATGCGATACTCGCGTTACTTACTAAAGTTCTCATTTTAGAGGATTTCATTGCGAGGAACACACAGTGGGGCTGCCTCGCTGCAAACCGAAACGGCGCCCGTTTAGCCCACTACATAGCTACGAGGAAGGCTTACAACTAGAGAAGAGGACAAAATAATTTTATAGCTAGGATTTACAGCGTTGTCCCTGAGAACCTTTCTTGTCCCTAGGCGCGGCACCGCTTTGACAATATTTCAAAAGGTTTATTGCCCCCAGTTACATTGCCTGAACACCTTCCGTGGTAGATGTTCTGTAGGCCCGGGTGGCGCGGTAGGCGACCTTCGAAGAAATTCGTTCGGGGCGCACGCCCTCACCAACGGTGGCTGCGGCGGTCAGTGGTGTCTGTCGGCGTCTGGCGGCCGTCCATGACGTCAGCAGATGGGTCGTCTGGAGGCTGCTTCGGTGGAACTTGTAGAGATAACCGGGTATATCGTCTCCGATCGCAAGTGCGGAGCACACAACAATATCTCCCTCTGAACTATGCGAATCCTCTCAAATACAAATTCAGAAGGTGCGAAATCCTGTAGCGAATACGCAATTACAAAGGATTCGCAAATTTACTTTTGAAGTGTTTTTGCACTCCTTCTAAAATTCTCACTGAGAATTCCAGTCTATCATCCCAGTGATTTCAACTAAACTGAAATTTTAACCAAGTGCCTTCAAAGGTGTACTCGCCTCTCCCCGAGCTTGGCTCCCACCCCAGAGAAGTCTGTCTATCAACAGAAATTTTGTTTCTCATAAATGTACGAAGCTAACTTTTATCCCCACCCTTTCTCCTCATATGTTCATGCTCCCCACAACGATCGCGTCGCTATTGGCTAGAGGTGATGGCGTTGTACACTAAATTTGGCCAATAGGCTTCGGCGGAGTATAGGAATTTTCCAGTCTGTTTCTGTCTTCGTCGGAACATAGTGTCCTTCTCTGTCGTCTCGAAAGTACGCCACGTCTCTGAAGGGGCTTCCCGGCTACTGAATTATTGCTTCGAGTTTCTCCGATCACGATGACAGGCGTTTCGGGCGTATTCCAGATGTGGCTGCCGCTGGGCGCTTTTACAATTTACACTTTCTTCGGCCGTTGGGTGAGGTGTCATAAAGATTCGAAATGGGTCAGGGTATCGTGCTGTTGCAAGAAGGGGGGATGCGCGCGTGACGCCGTATGTTTTTCTTCAGTAAAAAAATGCTTAGGTCTGCTTTACTCAATTTAATTTATTTTAATAATTCTGCACCGCTACAATATGCGCCCCGAAAGAACCCACGATCTACGAACGAACCCATCGACTGGAAATTCAGGAAATATCGACGTGGCGATCGCGAAAGCAATCGACCCGCTGTCGATCTCCTATCTGGTTTCACTGCTCACATGAGCACCGTGCTTCAGAGAAAACTGCTAAATTCACGAGATGAAATCGATAGCGTGGTGACTCACATCACTTCCGCGATACGAACATCCTTCAAATCAAACACCAAAATTACTCGCGAACCGGAGTCACGTCCTGAGGTTACAGAAAAGCAGAAAATGACGCTGCGGGAGCTGCGCAGATATTCTAAGCTACACAGCCGCTACGGCGATCCCGCGGACGGAGCGCGGGCGCGAGCCCTCAGCAGAAATCTCCATAAATCTCTACAAGACAAGAGAACCGCAAAATGGTCGCGTACGATCGAACATTGCAATCTTCCTGAAACTTTGGGGATTATCTAAGGCGCTGGACCGCAAAGCGGGAGTAAACCGCCCGCTCCGCACATTTCCGACACCCCAGCCACGCGGTCACTCCGCTATGCAGCCGGAATACGTGTGGGAGGACGCCGCGAAAAGCGAACTTCGCGGAGACGCTTGAACGGAGTTCCGCCAATTCTAGCCTGGCGACTTTGTAGACCAGAGCACTACTACACGCTGGCGTGACTACCTGACTGCCACGCCGAGCATCTCTGCGCGACGTGTGTCGGGAAAAGAGCTCCGCGAGGCGCTGCGACATCTCAACACGCTCAAGGCATGTGGACCAGACGGTATATCAGCCACCCAGTCCCGCGCGCTAGGCGCCGACGGAGTGGAGTTTCTAATGGAACTCCTAAATGCGTGCCTAGCGCTAGGATACTTCCCCAGAGCGTGGAAAATCGCGAAATAAAATAACAAGACGTAGCAAAGACCAACTCCTGCCGAGCGGTTACAGACCAATTAGTCTCCTCTCGCTTCTTGCGAAAGCATTCGATCGCCTGATCCTGGAGCGTTTGCAACGGTAAATACGGCGTCTTAAGCTTCTTAGAGATGAGCAATTCGGATTTCGAATGGGTCTAAGTTCCGCGCAAGAACTGACGCGGCTATGTACCGAGATCGGTCTCTCTCTCGAAAGACGGCAGAACTTACCGGTGTTTTTTCTAGACATGCGATCGGCATTAGATTCCGTACCTGGCACGAGGGGCGTTCGTGTGTCTTGCGGACATTCGAATCAGCGACTACTACGCCAGACTAATCGATAGCTCCTTGACCGATAGACGATTCAAGGTGCGCGTTAAAAGCGTACATTTGTTTCCAAGATGAGCCGCAGCCGGCGTGCCTCAGGGAAGCGTGCTCTCTCCGACCCTATTGGTCAAAGACGTTCCGCTTCCAGTTGAAAAAAAAATACCGGCATTCAACATTGCGGGCTTCTAATGTTCGCGGATGACTTCGCCTACTATGCGAAGTCGGCGGACAAAAGGAAATCGGTGAGAAATCTGAATGATTGTCTCGCCGAACTTCCCAAATGGCTAGCCATAAAAAGATCGACCTCAACCTGGACAAGTGCGTAGCCGTCAACTTCACTCGACAGACGTCCGACCATGATGAAGTCGTGAGCTTGGTAGGTACGCATCTATCCTGGGAGAAGACGGCGAAGTATCTTGGTGTGAAGCTTGTCTCCACTGGCATGCCCACGCCAAATACGTTAGCCAAAAAATAACTGCCCTAACATCCCTCCTACGCCCACTCCTTCGAGCCCCCAAACTACATCCTGTCCTCAAACGCCGCCTACGTGCGGTCCATTTGGACATATGCCTGCGAGGTATTCGCCGTGGCACCTCCCTCCACTATTTGTTCGATTCGTACGGCAGAAAACCGCCCTGCATAGATACCCTAGAAACACCGACGTGTTCCGAGGTCTGAGTGTAAAAAACTAATTCTTGCCAGAGCTCCAAAGGCGGTCTGTAACGGCGCTTACAAGGGATCTGGGTTCGAAGGTGCCGGGCATCCTGCGCAACACCTGCCGCGAGGCGAACAGCGACGCGCATCGGTCCCACCTACGGAAAGGTCCGAAGCGCGTCTTCTTCTCCTTCCGCGCTGCCCCATGTCTCGCTTGCTGCCTTGTGCGAGCGAGCGGAGGCAGCCGAGCGCGAGGGGGAAGACTTGCCATCGGCCCAGGGGCGCGCGAGGAACGCGACGCCGCGCCCCACCTGCCACGCCTCCCAATGGGCCCGAGCGCCACGGACACTTTGAGCCAAGTCAGTGCTGTGGCGAACAGTACGTAGTTACGAGGGTTGCCTGTTATATTTCAGGATTAGAGAACAAAAACAAACATTAATAATCGAAAATCACTTTATTGTTTTTCAAAATATTCCCCATGAAGATCTATACACTTTTGAATGCGGTTGAACCAATTGTCGAAGCACCTTTGCCACTCTGAGGTATCTCCAAAACATGCATTCTGAATGCAGCACCCGCTTCTTCAGGTGTCGAAAAACGCAACTTTTGTTGGATTTTGTTCATCTTGAAACACCCATACAGTCGATTGCTGTTTACATTCGGGCTCATACGCCAATTCCACGATTAATCACCTGTCACGATGTCATAGACGTGTTTCGAAGCACCGTGATCGTATTTTTTGAGCATTTCTTTCGACCAATCGACATGAGCCTTTTTTGAGCGATTGAAAAATTGTGTGAAATCCAACGCGAACAAATTTTTTTGACAGTCAAATGTTCATGCAATATTGAATGTATGCTTGTCTCACTAATGTCTAAGGTTGTCCCAATCTCATGATAGGTCACATGACGATCTTCCAATATCAGTTCACGCACAGCATAAATGGTTTTCGGAACAAATGATTTTGGACGACCTTCGCGAAATTCGTCTTGGAGTGTACTACGACCACGATTGAATTCACCATACCATCGATAAACACTGGTCCTTGATGGAGCTTCATCGCCAGAAATTGAATTAAGTCCATCCATGCACTGTTCCTGCGTTAATCCACGTCGAAAGGTGTAAAAAATAATCGCATGAAAATGATCATGATTTAATTACATTTTGGGGCCAAGATGAATCTTTTTAAGTTACTGTAAACAACACAAATAGCGCTCGTATGTCAAAACGTTCTGAAAACGTATAACCTCAAAAGGTCCAACTTTACGATAGAGCTGTCAGTTGCCAGATTACAACACCAGGGTTGCCAAATCCTGAAACATAAAAGGCAACCTTCGTTGTGGAGTGCGAATGAATGGGAAGAATGAATGGTTATGTATAGAATGAAACAAGTATGAATGGTGTGAGAATGTAGTGAAAAAGAAAAAAAAATATCTAGCCCGTAAATTAACAAACTCTGTAGAATTATGGTATTCACAAAACCGATCTTAGTGTAAGTTAGTAATGCCAAAGTGCAAGTAAGGTAACTTTAGGACTGGTGTGTAAAACTTAGCTCTAAGAAAAAGCCCTTCCTCTAGCTGCTTAAGCCGCAAGGCAGCAGTTTATTGTTAATGATTTAAAGGAATTAAATTCTCCTTCTCCACAGGGTTACTGTGGAGGGGACAAAGAAAAAGAGCACAGCGCGGCGCGGTGCTTAGAAATCCGCAGCGATGCGGCTAATGGTCTGCAGTTAGTTGTTACAGGATAGGGCTACAAGAAGCACTATATAGAATTGGAAGCGTGTTATTAGAGATATCCTCAATAGCTGCGGTCGTTATGGCAGTGAGTATTTGAGGCAAGCTGACCTGGGCTCGAATCCTAAGCCGCCACAAATGTTTGCATTGAAACTGAAATGGATTTGAACTTGATGGGCTCTACAATAAAATGAAGCTTTGGTTGATATTGTAGGGTGCGTGCGCCACATTCTCAAAATACCTACTTTTTCACACGACATTAAGAGAGCGGGATGATTTCTACCACGTGTAAAAAGAAAGATGAAGAAAATAAGGAATGAAAAAAAGGATAAGTAACGTGATAGTAGCAGGAGCTCTGTGGTGTGAATTGGAACGTAATTTGAAGGGTGTATTTTGCGTTTTGTGGTCAAGACAGCGGTTCGAATGATTGAAAGTATTCGGTCAAAAGACATTACATTAATACTTTTTCATAAGTCTGCCCATTGACACTTTAACTAAGTGGTTCTGAACGCATAAGACCTATACAAAGTATTTTACGTAGAAGTGTTCAGGAGCAAGTAGGGCAGAATCCACGAATGTATTGTGACGTACCTGTGAAGCGGTACTTTTCACGACAATTAATTTTAAGGGGACAGGTTGTTTCTCGTGAATGGGCCTCTAGGGTTTTGGCATAACATGGAAAGAAAATTCCGTTATAGATTTTTAAACTACTAAACGTTTTATTGATTATATAATACACATTAAAAACAATATTTACAATCAGTACAACCTTTGTTTTGATACCAAACATGCGGATGAGCTCAAATGTATATGATACTTCAGTCTTCAATAATCATGTGTTCCCTCCTCGGCCATGCGTTTCCTCGGCCGGTAGTCACAACAGCGGAAGCGGTGGCGGCGGCGGCGGCAGCAGGCTTCGGCTCACCTCGGAGCCCGTCGGAGATTCGCTCTCGACTTCGCCAGGTCTCCGTCCCAGCCATTATGAAGATGACACAAAGATAGGGGAACGAACGACGCAAGATCGATGTCCGTCGGGTTTTCCTGATCTTTTTGGTTATCCTCCCCAGCTTCGCAATAAATCCGTTCGGCACTGTTCACTACTATGCGCTTATTTAAGTACGGGATCACTACACTAACCATAAACGGCTAAGCAATTTATTAGTTTCCTTGATCTGTCTCAGTTCTAGTACTTACTCTTAATTTTAAAAAACATCCAACTTTCTACGAGTCATTAATACACTTGATTTTACCCTCCTCGAACCTCATTTACTGCATGCTGCACTGATTAATTGCCGCTTGTTATTCGGGAGCGTCGCAACCCGTCCGTTCACTTCCGATCGTTTTCTCGCGCTGCCTAAACGTTGCCCGCCTCACCGGTTCCCCCGATTTTTCCGTTGGCGGCGGCGGAAGCGTTACTGCGCTGATCAAGATGTATTTTGTTTTAATTCAGAATGTATCACTTTTAGTATTTCCTAATACAGAAACGCGTTCCATCACCCCCTCCTTCCTCATTTTCCGATTTTTCTTGCCAAATAAAATCCAATGAACTAATATAATCCATGCCAACAATTACATCAATTTCATACAGTATGTGATTTATCAAATACATTAGTTTTCACAAAATCAAATTTGTACATAATCGTTTTATACTAAGACTTATGTTTACATAAACAAGTACAAAAAACATTCTTACATAATAAATATTTATACACTAAGGCACACAAATTAATTTTTCTCAAAATACTATAAAATAATACAAATTCAGTTTAGAAAGATAAAGACAACTTTATAATAATCTTTCCAGTATTCTGTACAAAACAATAAATATCACTTTGCCCAATCTTGAATACTGTCCTCACTTGTGGGACATGGTCTCCATAAAAATTCCATTTTTATTAATGCTTATCTTCTCTAACATGTTATACTTTGTGGCATTAGCAAACATTTTACTCCAAGTCTAGAATTACAAATATGCTTGAAGATTTAACGCATTTTTCCTGAAACTAGCTCGTATGTACTAGTGTGTATTGTTCCTAAATTTGCTATTATCTACAGACAATGAAATGCTAGATAAAAACTAATATATTATCCAAGTCCATTAGTAAATAACTACTACAAATTGTTTCTTGTTCATTTCATAAGCATTCTCATTTTAATGTATATTACATTGTATTTTTTTCTCGAAATTCTTCAATTATGTGAAAAAGTTTAAAGAAATATGATATTCGTTGTGTCAACTATGTAATTCATTTAAGTCTTCATCTCTATAACATTTATTATTTGTAATATTTAGAAAAATAACTTGAATCAATGATTTAAAAAAAAATATCATTTGATATAAATCATGATTGAAATCATACCAGCCTTAATTTTTGGTGACATTTTATAGTCAAAAATAGAATTGTAATTTTGGTACAATATCAATCATAGGTTCAGTGACTATTTTGGGTAAGTCTTTGAAAACCAAGGAAAACGAAACATATTTATAAATTATACTACTTTTATATTTGGCAAGTAGTTTCATTTTGTAGTTAGTATTAACATACCAGTAAATATGCTTAGTGTTCTGGAATTAAAGAGAGAATTTACATTGTTTACAAAAAAAATATTTTATGAAATGAAAATTTGTGGAAGATATAACAATTTTAATTTGGCCAGTTTCTCCCTAGTTTTAGGCAATCTTAACTTTAAAATAAACAATTGGCACAGAGTTCTTCTGTTTAGGCTGCTATACATGATTTTTTTAATTTTCTATAGCTATCTGATCGGTTACTGCACATCATGACAATATTTCCACAAAGTCCACACACAAGCTAACCTCATTGAAACTTACACATGGGCAAAACAATACTGAATTGTTACGGATGACAGAATTTTGAGGGTATATATAGAAAAATTGGATTAGATTTTTACTATAATTATCAATAATATTATTACAGGATTTATTGTTCAGATGTTTCATTTACCAATTCAAATTTGGCTACATTTAATTAAAAATCACTTATAATATATTAACCTTTTTTAGCACTGAAGTATGTGAAATATCCAAAAAAGTATTATACCTATCTTAATATTTTTAAAATAAACGTTAGATATTTAGAGTATATTATTTATTACACACAGTTCTTTTATTGCACATTCGAAAACAAAAGTTTTTTAATTGTTTACATTCAAAATTGTTTTGATTATTTATTAATATATATCCAGTACTTGTTTGGCTAGTTTTTCTAAACAAGGCAATTATTATTTGAAATATATATTGCTGAAATAATATAATTGTCTACAATATCGAGACTAGCAGCATCAAGGTAAAAAAAGATTTCACTGGCACACTTTGTAATAAGATTTTCTTGAAATGTTCTTTGAGAAGACAAGAGGGCTGGGCTTGCAGGAAACACTGATACACTTTCATCTTCAATGTTAGTGAAGTCCAATTCGTTTATATTTTGCTAGTTATTATACTGCAACTAGAAGATCACCTCCAGAATGGAAATGTAACTCGTACACCGAAGCAAATAAAATTAATTACATTTTCATCACACACTAATGAGAGTACCTATTCTAGAAATGCAAACAATAATGAATTATGTATATTTGAAAATTTAGACTTTTGAATACAGAGGTATGCAAACTAATGGTATATGGATTATACATGGAACATATTTACAAAACCTTGTGCCAATACGATCGAAATTTTATAATCAAACACTTTAAACAAATAGAACAGAATAAATGACATGCACATGCTTAGGTGATGGATTTCATGATTTACGGATTTTTAATGACTATTTTGCATGGTGTAAAGATGTTTCACAAATGAAATAATCAATTACAATTATGCAACACGATTTCCAGAAATGAATTATAATACTTCACTGCTGGTAGGTGCGAAAACATAACACTGTTACTTGTCTAACACCAGTTTTCTTAATATCAATCTCAAAGTACTGAAAACAAGGTAATTCATGAAATAATATCGCGACACAAATTCACTCTACTTACAATGCACGACATTTCACAATACTAACAAAATGCTGGAAAAAATCGATAAAGAAAGAGACTAGCATGCTTGCAGCCTGCACGTAAGAAAAACAAACACCGGCCTGCATTGCCAGCTTCTGGAATTGCATTGACGTCACACGTTATTGGCTCATCCGTCGGAACCCGTTGTAGATGGGCAAAAATAATTCCGTTTGACGCGGCAATGTTTCCAACTATGGCGAACGCCTCCCACCTATAGAGGAGAGATGCAAGATTGGTATCTCTCTCTATGCTCCCATAACTGCTGACCCGTTACTCGCCTCACCAGTTTCCTTCGTTTTCGGTTGGGCGGCGCGGCGGTACTGGTATGATCAAGATGTATTGTGTTTTTAATTCAGAATTGTATCGCTTTTAGTATTTCTTAATACAGATAACGCTCTTTCACTTCAAAGTATTTTAACTTTTAAAATAATATTTGAAATTTTCAAAACCCATTAAATTGGCGTCTTTAATTGAGTTATAATGATCACAATATCCGATAATTAATACTTTAAAGTCAAGTTATCAGTGATTAAGTTATGATTAACAAATATATGATTTTGCTTTACTTGCAAATATATGGTTTTAGACCGGGGACTCCGGTTTTTGAGGCTTCATCACTCGGTCTCAGTTTTTTTGAAAAATTATCTCCGTTTTTTTTCAAATTTCAATACATTTTCATTTTTTTACAAAATAAATGATTTTTTCAACTTAAAATTTAAGGCTTTTTCTATTTCAGTCAGAATTCTGTCTTTCCTTCTTATTAGAAAGATAAAGAGCAGAACCTGAAAATGGTCTTGCGATTCTTTGTGTTATCGCATCCGCGTCTCTTTCTTTCTACGTAGATATTCAACAGAGACAGCATCTAGCGATTAGCGAGAATCGCGATCCCCAACAGTTTCAAGAAAATTCCCGGGAATTCTATTCGTATCTGATTTTTGAACAAGATCGAATTTCGTATTCGTAATGACATTTCGTATCAAAGCGCTGAATATTTAGATAGTACAATAAAATTTGAAATAAATAATAAAAACGAATATTATACAGATAAGTTTACATAGCAAATTTGTTTACATATCTCTATAAGCTAAAAAATAATTAATTTATAATTCTTTGTTTTAGATAATAACTGAAGTTAAGACTATATTATTGAGCAAACAACATTTTTAAGACATTCCAAAAGTGGTGAATTCAGAGAGTATAAAAAACTTAACTGTGCAAAAAACATAGATGTACATTTAATTAAATTTAAAAATTCAAGAATAAATTACAGGCGATCGATGGATATATAAATCAGCTTGATTTGGCTACTGAACCAAGATGTGATAGTTGAATTATCCACCATGAAATTTTTAAACTCACTGGATTTTGCCAGGATTGGCCACTACAATCTTCAATTCATTAATGTTTTTGCAGCCCAATATAGCTCGTTAGCGTCACCAATTAATGGTTTCTGTATTTTTGATGAAAGCATCTGAAGACACTTCTGAATAAGTTCATATTTTGATCAAGTTATACTGACAAAACTTTTGAGGAAAGTTTATATGCAGCAGTCAACATGTATAGGAATTCTGCCATTACCAATGCTAACTGAGTTGTCTTTAGAGAATATGTTCCAGATTGGTCATTTGCACTCGATACGAGCAAATGTCTTGCTTAAATAAAGTATCTGTCATGTTTCCCACAAATTGAGGAGCTTATAGACATGCTTGAGTTCATCAGCTGGTGTTGATTGTGGACATCAATGGCAAATGGTTTGAGAAAATCTCCTGCTAATAAAATTATTGGCAACCTACCAAATTGGTTTAATGGATTGCTTCGTAGATCTTTAAGGTTCTGTCTAATGCATCCAAAGACTTTTTATTGTGCCATCGTGGCTTCATACCAAACAATAATTACAATTGGTTGCAGACCTTTTGCATTGCAGCGAGTTCTTCGAAATGTTGCAGGTCGGATTTTCATTGCTTTGGCATATTTAATAGCAATTTTTCAATGCTGATTGTGCTGTCAACCCCCTTCAAGCAAGTTGCGATTCCCCGACGAAGCGAGCCGCAAGTGCAATTTTATTTTGGTGAACGAATCGTTTGCTAATATTAAGAAATTCAAAAAAAGGTTTTCCTGTACCACCAGGTGCATGAAATCAGGCTTTATGTAATTTCTTTCACTGATTTGTTATATTGGATTCCCAATCTATTCGTATTTGATACAAAATATCATACACATATAATCTTTGTACTTGATGCCACAAATCAATTGGTTTGATGGGAAGCATGTAGATATGATGTATAGAAAACAATGTTCGATTCTGATGAGCGTTTTGATGAATATTACAGGCATCGTTTGAGAAGTTTGAATTCCCAATCTAGCATTGCACGTGATAGACTTCCGTAAGCATGCACACAATTCAGCCTATCAGACATTCGTAAATGTTAGAATGATGTTTGGGCCACGTCATTGAACTAATAGGCAGTCGTAAATAAAAACATTCATCATTGATTTGTGATGTACTGGAATACAATTGATCAATGGCTACGGTGGAATTACCATCTGGGTATCCTGAACTTGTTTTCCTTGTTTCCGTCGTATTAAATCTCTTGAGGATTGATTCGAAGTATAATATTTTGGCATTTTCAGAAATATGCAATTTTTGTGCAAAGTTCATCGTTTTGGGGCAATGTCTAAAAAACTGGTTTATATAGTAGATGGTTACTGAGAGCCTCTTTGTACTGTGTTTGTGCTGTAAAATACACTCTTTGTCGCAATTTTCTAAAATGCACAGCTAAGTGACAAACGGAAGGGTGTCTCTAAATGAATAGAAAAGAAAAATTATTCGCCAAACTGTTCATTACTATTACATAGCGGCCCATTTGGTAATTGGTAACGTCATCATTGGAATTCCTCTGCACAATTTCAATTCCAGTTATATCACCCCTGTTATTATTTGGCAAATGTATTTATAGATTACTGGCAAGATTCAACCGTTGATGTTGTTTGGAAGGCTTTGATAAATTGGTGAATATGAACAATCCAACGATTTATCTATTTAATATCTTTGTTGATTTAATTTGACAATTGTTGATCGTCCATTGTCTGCTGTGATCGTCGGGACGATACAAGTGGATAACCGTCATTACCAGTAATTGTTTTTCTCGATTACTTAATTGCCGTGGATTGTTTTAATATTTACCCTCCATCATACATGGTAATTTTGATTAAGAGTTCACAGGGAACCATGTTCATATTTTGACAACTACTATGCAATCCAGGTCTACTTGTAATAAGGGAATTTCAGCCTGATATCACTGCATCAAATTCATTTGGCCTTATCTTTTAAACCACCAAATCAAATCGCGTGCATGTGGCAATCCTTCGTTTCCGACACTCCACAGAATACATTCCAGCAGCGGGTGTCTACGCAAACACATAAGTTTACGATGAAATCCATTAAAGATTTTCAATTTTTGTCTAAGACTCTTGCTGTATATCCTGATCCATGAGTGATTGCCCGGAATAAATCTTGTGCTTGTTTCTATCCAGTACCGGATGCCATGTAATGTGATGGACAAATTCTGTACATATTACGAACATACGACTGCATCTTGAGCATTTTCAGTGCATATGTCAAAGGGGCTTTCCGATGTATGTTGCTGGAAGAATAGTCATCCGACCAACATTTGTGCATTTTCCATCAGTATTAATCGCATCTCGAAAGGGTGATATACTCTTCAGATCGGAGTTTGTCTGGAATTCAACCGTGAATGAATGTTATCTCTCGTTTCAGTTTTAACATGTCAACAATATATTTGTGATTATCGCCGACATTTCAATAAGTGATTGTCTTAATTTTCCCGATCATTAGGGCGTATTGAATAATAGTTTCATTGAAACAGACTATTTGTTAGTTTCAGAACCTGTAAATAGATTTTGTTTTAATAACATTGAAATATAAAATTAAAATAGCATAATAGTAGTGACTGAGATATTAACTATATTTTAATTACTGTATTGGGATTTTAAATAATTTTTATTGAGAAATAATAGCCATTTCACTGCAAAATATAATGGGATATTGCAGTGCATCATATGTGGCGGTGTGTTCCTTTATACGTTGAATTGATCATCCGGACGAAAATGTAAAAAGGCAATATAACGGGATTCCAAGTTTTCTCCAACTACAAGCGATAGCAACTTCATCAAAATCGTTTTGGTGGCATAAAACGTCTTGCATTTGACCCGCAGGTGTTTTTATACCTCTGATTACTTTGTGATATCTGATGGCATCAGGATCCAGGGCAGTTTTATAAACAATATATCAATTGATTGTGTTCATGAAATAAATTTTGTAATTGTTCTATCCTTTACTAAATTGTTATGGTCACAGACGCAGATTAGTCTTCTTGTGATGAATGCCCATAAAATAAGAATTGCAGGAATTTGTAGTTGCTTCTGACACTGGTTAAAGTGAAGCTTTGCTTGTGAATATTTGGCTTGTATTGTAAATTTAAAAAAATATTATGTTTGTATCAAACACTATAAAATAAAAATAAATTAAAATTAATAAGCAATTGGCGTATACATTTATGGTTTGTCAGTGATCAAACTCAGTATTGTTTTTTTAAAATTATAATGTTCCTAATTAGGTTGTAACTAAATATTCTATCATCAAATAATGATGTTGGGTTTCAAAATAATAAAAAGTGTCGCTAAAACTGTATCACCAAATAATATGGGCACGAAGTGTAGTTGATCTTAATGATAAGAAATTGAAGATTAGGTAACACAACTTATGTGACAGACATAAACAATGAGATTTAACCTGCTATAAATACATTACATTTGAAAGTTGCATGAAATATTCCCGAACTATATTTGTTGACACAATGAAGTCATTTGAAAGCAATTGTTATATCTGATATTTTTCAAAAGTGTATGGAATCTGGTTCCATCCTGAAACCAATAGTACAATGGCCTGGTGGTGGTTCCAATGGTAATATTTCACTTTACCATTAGGCAAACAGCAATCTTAGCTTTGTTTTTAAATTTTCATGCCTTACATATGAGAAAACCGAGCTCATAGAAAATAAAACACATTGGGTAGTTACTGTAGTCAATTGACACATCGTCACTGAGCAGCTCGATTTCAAACTGCGGATATTAGTTTGAATGGTAGCGCTCGCGCTTCACGCGTTGTGGATATCCGAATCTTTCACTTCATTCGTTACTTTGCAGCATGATTAGATGGTAATTCTTGTTTTGTAGCATTCGGGTTTCTTCTACCTATTGCTTCGTCTAATTAGAGGCATATCTATATTATACCATATTCTTGGCTAATAGTTCGGGGAACGCGACATTAAATCCTCAACGGATGTATTCTGTGCTCCAACGCACACCGCACACTGTTTGATAGATATGATTAATCTGACTATTAACGGTATGAATGCAATGAGGTTGCACTTGCCAATTCAGAAAAACGAGACGGGGGGGGGGTAATTTTATTATTGCTAAATTAGTGTGTATGTGAGTGAGAGTGTTAATTTAAATAACTTATTCTCATTTAGTAATTCAAATATAATAAAAAATGAAAGGAATTTGCTAAACATTTACTAAATTCTATTATTTGTGTTTAATCATACTTTTTTATTAATGTCGTTTTTATATACGATTACAAATTAGATTTCTAAATTTGTTTGCTCAATAAATATAGTTTAGTTGTTTATTTTCTAAAAGAATTAATTAATATTTTAGTTATAGAGATATGTAAAAATTTGTATGTAAAACTTACCTGATAATTACGTTTACATTATTTCCCAATTGTTATTGTATATCTAAATATAGCTTTGATACGAAATGCGATAGAATCGCTTTGTTCAATATGAGCTGATAGCATTCCGGGTGATTTCTTATTTTGGGATGCGATTGCATAATGTAATCTGCTCCTGTCTGAATCTGAAAGAAGAGACAGCGATGGCGATAACCAGATTCGCAAGTCCAATTTCGATGTTTTACTCTATGGGAAAGGACGATTTCGATGAAATAGAAAAAGCTTTAATTTAAGTTGAATTATTTATTTGTAAAATTTGAAAAGTTTGAAATGAAAAAAACGAGATAATTTTCAAAAAGAGACGGATAAACCACAAAAACGAGTCCCGGTCTAAACGGAGAGGTGGGAAACTCTAGCAATTGTTTGAGTAGGACTACTACAATGATGCTGTGACTACAATAGTTTATCAAAGCTATAAGCTCCAATGACCTACGTTTTTGTTAAAACATTTGTATGGAAAAAGAAAAAAGGGTTTTTTAATTTTTTCGGCAATTCGATTTTTCTCCGGGTAAAAACCTGACTTTCAACAAACATTTTAAAAAAAGAATTGCCCAAATTGGTCCAGGCGTTGTTGAGTTATGCGCTTACAAGCAAATTTTGCGATTCATTTTTATATATTATTTCCTTTACATTCCTTCCTTCCTATTTTTATATATTTCCTTTCATCTTGATAGCTTCACTGTAGCAAGATTATACACATAATGAGGTTCATAATCTATAATGAGGACATAATTTTTGACATTCTCTTTGAAAGACAATCCAACTAATTATAATACTAAAGGGTTTTCTATTTTTTTAATATTACACTAATAATAAATTTGTAACCATTTTACTCCTAAATGAACAGTTCAGGGTATTATTATATAAATTACATAGTTTATATTTTTTTACAATATTTCTGTAATTAGTACATAATTTAAAGCGCTGGTAATAATATTGGTAAACGTAAAAACACCGGTTCCGTGACAACTTGTTTATTAATCGCTAATAGATGGCGTTATCTGAACGACAAAGAAGAACATACTCAGTGTCGCTTCGACCGTTGGCGAGTAAAAACCACCGTTGTGCGATAAGCGGTAGCGGTAAGTTGTAGTGAGTTTGGAGTGCGCAGTCTAAGGCTGTACAGTGCGATGTGTTGTGTGTTTCGACTCCAGTGTTAACAAGATCAACTGAGTCAAATCCATCGAGTGGGTAAAACGCACTTATAGCATCGTAGGTGTACTCGGTACACCTCGGTACCTCCTAAGATGGCTTCTGAGTCATCCCTTACAGTGAAATCCAACAGTCAAGTCAAGTTAGTAATGAAAATCAGGATTATGCCTACCGATACTTAACTGCTGCTCACAAAGGTATGTTCCCTACAAAAGAACACGCGATTGTGATTGACTCAGTAAAATGAATATCAGCAAATCGTACATCCAGGAACTTGCAAAAACTATTAATCCTCATATCATACGGTTTGTGTGAAGGATTTCAAAAAACCGTATATGTGTATATCTCGATTTCAAGGAAACCAGGCTTTAGCAACATTTTGAGACTCCGGCGACAAATTTACATTCATCCGGATGATATGGAAAGAGTATCAGAAACCATGAAAATTAAATACGATGAAACATTTTTCTGAATATATCATCAGATGCTATATCATGTTTTCTATGCAAAGATCACGGACATTTTGCAAATAATTGTGCTATGAAAAAACAAAAAGATAACCCCTCAGGGCACTGCGAAGTTATTCATAATGAAAAAAATCAACTGACCCCTCCTCCTTGCCATCACTTAAACCCTTAATTGCGTATCCTCCTCCTATTGACAACCGTCCATTCTTCAATATCTGAAACATCAGAAATGTTAAATTCAATTGTATGTGAAGAAAACCTAACCCATCTTAAAGAAAGAGTCTGAGATAAAAATAACTTACAACCGATTACTCCAGAGACAATGGATTATAAAACCCATCAATCTAATGACTCCACATTGACTGTCAAATTCAAAAAACAATAAAAAATCAAAACGTGAAATTTCTGTTGCAGAGGAATCTGAAAGGCTAGAAAATCAACTTGCCCCACTTAAAGAAACATTATCGCAACCAAAAACAAATATGTTTGAATTGGTTACAACTAAAGAGTCTTTTTGAAAAAACAAAAAATTGCATAAATATTGAGGAAACCGTTTGATATGAGGCAACCGTTCATATCAAACGGTTAAAACTAATGTTAGAAGATGCCTACCCCCTCCTTGCGGATAAAAGCATCAAAAGGCGTGTCATAAATTTAAAAAAGAAATTAAAGAATATTGACAAAATCAGTGAAATTGCAAACTCCAGTGAAATCAGCGATGAAGATTCAATCTAATACTCTTTTTAAATTCTGTTCTTGAAATAGCATACTCAATTCTCCAATGGATTATAAGAGACTTTAATCCACAAAAAGAGAATTTGCTTCTACTAATTAACAAGTTCAACCCTGATATGATCTGCCTTCAAGAAACGAATAATATTATCAACCCAAAGCCACCATTAAAAAATTACAATTGGTATTTAAAAAACAGAACAGATGCAAGCATAGCTAGTGAAGGACTAGCTATCTACACAATGTCATCTTATAAAGTAGATTAACTTCACCTTAATTCCACCATTGAATGTTGTGCAGTCACGATTAATCATATAAATAAGCCCATAACTATATGTAATGTTTATCTCTCCCGCAGTCATGCTTTTACTCCTAGTGAACTGATCCATTTAGTAAATCAACTGCCGGCGCCATTTACACTATTAGGTGACTTTAACAGTCACAGTTTCATGTGGGGATCACACAAAGAGGATTCAAGAGGAAAGATACTAGAACAAGTATTGGATATTACCCATTTTATTATACTCAATGATTGTTCACCACCCCATCTGAATAATACTTATAAAACACTCAGTACCATTGATCTAACCATATGTTCTTCATCAATTGCTAATCTCTGGGACTGGAAAATCTCTGATGAACCATTTGGTAGTGATCATTTTCCTATTATAATCACGCGGATGCAGCGTAGACTAAAGGACGCAAGTGGTAATGGCATCTGTGTGCTTTGCGGTGATAGGGAAG
>BOPP01000417.1:132133-163810 GCA_017312745.1 Gryllus bimaculatus
TTTTCCAATTAAAAAACTGCTTATTTATTGCCATTAAGGCGGAACAAAGTTCGCCGGGTCAGCTAGTATTAAACTAAGAGACCTTCATGGCTTGCTTCTAAAATAACCATTCATGCAAGTCTTAATAAATACAGGAAAACTGACACATGTCCACAAATATATCTAGTTCTCTTCAATGAATTGTCATCTACTTACAGTCAATACACTAGCATATATACAGATGGTTCCAAAACCACTAATGACTCTGGATGTGCCCTATTAATCGATGGTCAAACACAATCTTTAAAGCTTAGTGATATATGTTCTATGTATTATTGTGAAGCTTACGACATATACATAGCCTTAGAATACATCAAAGATATGCCAAATTCAAAATTTGTAATCTACACTGATTTGAGAAGTGTACTAGAAAGCTTCAGTAGCACATGCAAACAAAATACAATAATTAAAAAAACATCAATGTGTATAATGAATTGTTAAACATTAACAAAGAAATAGTGTTTGTCTGGAATCCTTCCCACAGTGCAACAGGCAACGCAGTAGTTGACAGAGCAACTAAACTAGCTACCTCCTTACCTCTGACTACCAATAATGTCTCACATAATGATATAAAAAGTACTTCTTCAAAAAAACAAGGAATTGTGGACACTGAATGGAAAAGTTCACCACCTAGCTCACTGTTCATGATCAGAAAATCAGTTCTTGAAGACCATGCTCCTTCCCATGCCCAAATTTGAATTATTTAAGAAAAAAATACAATATTTCTAACAACATACAAACACTTTTAAATGATACAAGTAATGTATATAATGTGATACATTTCCTTGTTGAACTCAACCTTCATAAATGCCTGTAAACTACTAGAAACCACTTGTCAAGTGAAATACTAGGTATCCAAAAATCATACCATTATCTTAAGATCTTATTAATGTAATTAATTTGTTAATATTTTGTGTATCATTTTGTAATATTTGTACTTATAGTATGTGTTTTTCATATAAATTGTAAATAATAATTTGCTTCACATATTGTTAGTATTTTTTTAAAACAATGGGGTCGCACTTGACCATGTAGTTTATGTGACCATAATACATAAAGCGAAAAACGCACGTCAAACTGAGAGAAACTTCACTTGCACTTCATATAACATTTTATAAGATTGCAAGTTATGACATAATATTAAACGAAGCGGTCGATGGACGTTCTCTCCTTCTAGCATTTCAGCATCCTCTATTTTGAGTGTATATTTACCTGTTCGAAATGCTAATTGTTTAAAACAAAAGGCTTTTAAAGATATAAAATGTAAGAATTGGAGATTATTTTATAAAGAATTTATGGCAAAGGAGATTGAATTAAGCTGTTTACATGATTGAATAATGTGGTCTATGGACCACAACACAGCTTAATGCGTAAAAACTTTAACATGTGTTTCTTTTGGCATAAGAGTATGAAAATATAGGAGATTTTATGATAATTATAGAGTATTTTAAAATAAAAACTTAAATATTTAAAAATTGAAATAACAGAGCTCCTAAGAATCTGGTCTAGAAACCTGTTTTATATACTACTTGAAGAAAATAAGTCATTTCATAATTATTGATAATATTTGAAATGCCATTGTGACCGATCACGTATTTACATTAGTTAAATATTGAAGCATTCAGAATCAATTTCCAGTCATTGTGAAACTTTAGATAGTAGTGCTACAGAATGGCGCATACTTTTCCGTATCAGTTTTCTATTTCCTTTGGTCTCGGCTACCTATACGAACTTACTCTTGCTAGCTGCAATCTGCCTTACATTTTCTTGCCAGCTGCCATCTGTCCCGCCCAGCGTATTTTTTAAAATGTACTTAATTTGTTGGTTTCCTAATACTAGAATGGAAATATTATTTTAAAAATATTAAAGAAAAATAAATCTCCTCCTAAATTGCTAACGTTTCTGAAGTAGCCTTCCTCAGAGTGAACTGCAGACAGAATTTTTTTCTCCCCTTCAGTTGCCTTGGAGAGGCGAGAATTTATTCGACTTTCGGGAATACAATATTTTTTTAAACTGCAGCCGATTAGGATTTTGCAGTTAGGGAAGGCTTTTTACTTAAAAAGACTAACTATAACTATTTTATAACTATATGCATTCCCACTTTGGGGTTGTTACTTTTTAAAGTTTTAATTTAATTATTTGATTTAGATTTCTTTGAAATGTTCTATTTTCTTCTTTTGTTTTATTTTTCTTTCTCACCCGCAATCACACTTTTTTTTATATTTAGAAACGCATTCATTCATACACACAGGCAACTCTCTACAACACTAATATATACATATGTACGCCACGGCGCCTACTTCACTAAAGCATCCGTGGCGCCGCGACGTCTTCTTTTACAGGCAACGCTGGCCCGGCGGGGCGCGATTCCGTACCACTAACGCGGCTTCCGGCATCCATAAGCAGCGATCCCCTCCCACGCACTTGGTGCTCCGCCGCGTCGCAGAGATCAGAGAGCTTGTGCGGGGGCAGTGCGCGGAAGGTGAAGGCGGCGTGCCCTGGGCCCTTTCTACTGTGGAAACCCCTGTGAACGCCGCTACTCGCCGCTTTGCCGGTCTCGCGTAGGATGCGCGGAGCGGATTGCCTCAACTGGTTGCGAACGCCTAAGATTCTGAAGACGTCAGCGTTTTTGGGAATACTGGCAGTTCTGGTGTGAGGCAAATGCGGGCCCGCCTTAACCCGTATGGGCCACTGAGTGAAAGGAGAAGCTGCCGCGAATACCTCACATGCGTACGCCCACAAGAGAAGAAAGCACGCAGTGAATAAGCGGCGCTTTAAAGAAATTTTCGGGTCGGGAGAACGGAGAAGAGGTTTCAAAACGAGGTTATGAATGTTGATTTTGGCAGCGAGATACCGAGATACCGTCTGCATCCCAGTGAAGGCCACTGTCATGTAGCACGCCTAAATATCTCGCTTCGCTCTGCCAAGGGAGATGCGGGCCAACTAAGCTCACCCTTTCTTTGGGGCTAGCCATCTTGCGAGTGAAGTTGACAGTGACGCATTTCTCGAGGTTGAGAGCGAGTCGTTTCTGACTTAGCCATTCAAGAAAGGCGGCGAGACTGCCTTCTGTTCGCCTATTTCGCCTACAAAAAATCATCTGCGAACAGCCCGCAGCGTTGAATACCAGTTATTGTTTCAGCAGGAAGCGGCGCGACATTTACGTGTAAGCCGAAGAGGGCAGCAGAGAGAACACTCCCCTGAGGCATGCTCCCTTCGGCTCGTCTGAGGGACGTGTGTCGTTATTGACGCGCACTTTGAACTGCCTGTCAGAGAGAAAACTCGCGATCAGACTGACGTAGAAATGGCTTACTCCTACTTCCGCAGGGCTTGCGAGCAATCCCGCATGCCACACAGAGTTGAAAGCCGGTTGCATATCCAGAAACACCGCTGGCAAGCTCTGCGGTCTCTCAAGAGAGAGGTAGATCTCAGTGCAAAGCCGAGTAAGCTGCTGCGCGGGTTTGTGACTAGCTCGAAAGTCAAATTGTTCATCCCTGTTAAGGTTGAGACGACGTATTTCCTCTTGCAAAGGGGACAGAATCAGTCTTCCCTAGAATGGAGAGTACACTAATAGGTCTATAGCTGCTCGGGATAAATTTATTTTTGCCAGGTTTTGGTATTAGCGCGATGGACGCAATCCTCCACGTCTTGAGGAAATAGCCGTACGCCAGGCCCGCATCCGGGAGCTCGAGTAAAAACTAGACTCCGCGCCCGCCCCGAGCGCGCAGCTGTGCAGAGGTGAGACCGTCGGCGCCGCACGCCTTCGTCGCATTGACGAGTTTCAGCTCAGAACATAGCTTCTCTCCCGACTCTCGGCGCGCCGAGGAGAGATGGGGCAACGGGCCAATTTCATTGCAGCTGACCGCTCGCGTCATTGCTGCACCACCTAAACCGGTGGCGGCCAATAGCAGCAAAGCGGCTCCCCTTTCGAACGCGCGGAATTGCAACGCAAGCGAATTCGTGAAGATTTCGCTTTTTGTCGCGTTGTCCCGCGCGAAAACGGGTGGAGGTGGTGAAGCGCCGGGTGCCCCCGTCCCGGCGTAACTCTGAATCGGGCTATTTACTCCCAGATTGCATTTTTTCTCAACATAGTCTTCTTTTAACGCAATACACCTTCCCCAACGTTCTTCTATATTTTTTTAAGCCTTCCAAAAAATATGACTTTTCAAAGTCTGCAAAATATTGGTTTGTTGCGTCCCTGGTGTCTTCATTGGACATTACTTTCTTCCCGCCGAGCCATTTCTTCAGGTTTCTGAAAAGAAAAGAAAGTCACTTTGAACCGAATCTGGGGAATAGAGTAGGTGCGATAAAAGTTCGTAGCGCAGTTACGCAAATTTTGCCATGGCAACAGCAAACTTGTGCACGGGTGCATTGTCTTGGTGAAAGAGAATCTTTTTCTTCTCCAGATGTGGTCGTTTCTTCTACAATTTCTGGTGAAAACGATCCAATAATGGGGCATAATATAAACCTGTTGTTTTGTTCTTTTCCAGGTAGTCAATTAATATTACACCTTGCAAATTCCAGATAACAATGCCATGACTTTTCCTGCCGGCGGAACTGTTTTCGCCTTCTTTAGAGCACGTTCGTGGGAACAAATCTACTGCTTGGATGGTTGTTTGGTCTCGTGTTGAAAACAATGGATCCACGTTTCATCACCTGTTACATAACGCTTAAAAACTCATTTGTATTACGCTTGCACATGTTCAAACACTCCTGTGAAATGGTCACACGATTTCGCTTGTTGTCAATCGTGAGCAGTCACGGCACCCATCGTGTCGACAGCGTTCTCATATCCAAAATGTTCATGTAGAATATTGCTCACTTGTTCATACGAAATTTTTACAATCTCAACTACCTCCCTTACTTTCATTAGGGGGTCTTCCATCCCATTATCGTGAATTCTTTTCATCATTTCATTTGTGATCTCAACCGGCTGTTCTGGAATCTCTGCATCACGTGCTCAAACGACCACATCAAAATTCTGTGAACCACTTGTGGATCATATCATGTGATTGAGCAGTATCCCCATAATACTTTCTCAACTTTTCTTCGGTTTCCTTTTAAGTTTTTCCACGCAAAAAGTAGTGCTTAATCAACATTCGAAATTCCCATTTCTCCATTTTCACAAAGCAACTTACACCTTCTGCTTTCGGAC
Organism: Gryllus bimaculatus; assembly: GCA_017312745.1. Classification (NCBI taxonomy): domain Eukaryota; kingdom Metazoa; phylum Arthropoda; class Insecta; order Orthoptera; family Gryllidae; genus Gryllus; species Gryllus bimaculatus. Next base: position 137,325 of record BOPP01000417.1, read on the forward strand.
CCTCTCAATAATGATCTAACGAGCAGATGGTAACAATATCATTTAAAGTTTCCTAAAATGAATGTAAGACGTCAGTGCTAACAAAGAACCTGCTAAGTGGACGCGAACTATTGTCAAAGTCACGGACTTATCAATCTTCCTCCGTGTGGAGAAGTATTTCACAAGTGAAAGATGCTATCTTGGAGACGTGTTCGTACAACTGAGTCTCAAACCAATAGTTTTAAGTTATACATTTTTGGAATAAAATAACTATATTAGACAACTGTGGCAAATAATTTGCGTTGAATACTGAAAATTACTAACACAAAAAATGGAATGTAAATAAAGAGCTTATTACTCGTTGTCGAGTGTTACTTTTTGAAGAAAAAGCACGTAAAATTATTCTTTACAATGTGTTTATTGAGAAATCGCAAGCTTTTATTTATTTACTTCAATGTTTGTATATACTACAATTCATGTAAAACTGTTACTTCAAATTTATTTTTAAATATTTACCACAGTATATGGCGACCGAAGCCATTTTGTATTGTTAACGATGATTCACATTGATTCTCTGAATAAAGCTAAAGCGGATTGGTCAGCTCGACCCAGTTGGGCGGGACTGTAGGCAAACTGTGGTAACGTTTGGCTCGTGACATCGCCCATATTTTGTGCTAGAAAGGGTACTATAATTAGTTCATAGATTAGAATACTAACGCTTATTTTCAAATAATATTTATTTAAGAAAAACAGGCTGAGTTGGTTCAGGCCATAACTGATGTCACTGCAGTACGTCTGATCTTGGGGACCTTAGGTATCGACTCCCGAAGGATTTTCGACTCAAGTTATATGGATAGGTCGAATTCAGCCGCTCTCTGGAGAATTCTAGCGGCCGGTTGCTCTAATCGGTAGTTTTTCGGGGTTTGTCGGATCAACACTAGACGAATGTTAGAGCAGTACCCTAACAAACGAGCCACGGACCGCACGCTATCTTTTGTAACACCTCCCGGCGCAGGGAAACGCGCGGTTAGCGGCGCAGGGAAAGGCCCAGTTATAGCTCAGTCGGTCCTATTCCCTTTACTCGTGTAAAAATAGCCAATTGTAACAATTTCCTTAACTTAAGATTCAGTGATGGAAGGTATTGTAAGCTAAAGCATGCATGGGCATTCGAAATAAACAATTCGATTACTGGTAAAAGACAACGTTTATTCCTGGACAGAGCTGTACCAGGGAAGTTACAATAAAAAAATAAAAGAAAGAAAAGATTGAATAAAAAGAAAAAAAATGTTTAAATTAAAAGGAAAGCTTACAACTAGAGAAGAGTACAAAATCATTTTATAGTTAGATTTACAGAGTTGTCCCTGACGACCTTTCTTGTGCCTTGGTGCGGCACCACTTTGACAATACTGCAAAATGGTTTATTGCCCCCAGTTTCAATGCCTGAGAGCCCTTCGTGGCAGATGTTCTACAGGCCCGGGTGGCGCGGTAGGCGACCTTCGCAGGAATTCGTTCGGAACGCACGCCCCCGCCAACAACGGCTGCGACGGTCAGTGGCGTCTAGCGGCGTCTGGCGGCCGTCCGTGACGTCAGCAGATGGGTCTTCTGAAGGCTTTTTCGGCGAAATTTGTAGATAACTGGCAATATCGCCTGCGATCGCAGGTGCGGAGCACACAACAATGTCTTCCTCTGCGTATGCGATTCCTCTCGAATAAAAATTTCAGTAACTGCGAAATCCTGCAGCGAATACGCAGTGACAAAGGAATCGACAATTTACTTTTGAAGTGCTTCTGCACTCCCTCTAAAATTCTCACTGAGAATTCCGGTCTGAGAAATCACCCCAGTGATTTCAACTAAACTGCAATTTTAACCAAGTGCCTTCGGAGGCGCACTCGCCTCTCCCCGCGACTGGCTCCCACCCCAGAGAAGTCTCTCTCTCAACTGTAATTTTATTTCTCCTGAACGCACGAAGTTAACTTTTATCCCCACCCTTTCTCCTCATATGTTCTTGCTCCCTACAACGGTCGCGTTGCTATTTGCTAAAGGTGATGGCGTTGTACACTAAATTTGGCCAATAGGGCTCCGGCGGAGTATAGGAATTTTCCAGTCTGTTTCTGTCTCCGTCGGAAGTTAGTGTCCCCTGCCGTCTCGAAAGCAGGCCACGTCTCTGAAGGGGCTTCCCGGCTACTGAATTATTGCTTCGGGTTTCCCCGATCACGATAACAGGCGTTTCGGAAGTATTCCAGATGTGGGCGCCTCTTTACAAGTTACCCTTCTTCGGTTGTTGGGTGGGGTGTCATAAACATTCGAAATGGGTCAGGGGACCGTGGCTGTTGCAAGAAGGGGGGCTGCGCGCGTGACGCGCGTGGCGCCATTTTTCTTCAGTAGAAAATTTCTTAGCTCTGCTTTACTCAACTTAATTTATCTGAATAATTCTGTACCGCTACACTTTCCTGCCTCTTCCTTGTCATATCCTCACCCCTTACTTACGCACTACATTCGCCCACTTGTCGGGAGAACATTCGGAAGCTTTGAGCTAGTTCCGGCTGGGGTGGTGTCCCACTAGTGGTGACAAGTTGACGGGTAAATCGGTGCTATATCTCACCATCCAGCAGGGGAAGAACACCACCTCCCGTGATAAATACATACACTACACCTACCGAACTAATGACAATAGAATTTGAAGCATCCTGCAAAACGAAGTAGGCAATCAATCATAAGATACAAGTTAAATGCTGAAAAATCTTGATAAATTATGTGTAATAACGTGAATTATCCCAAGGGAATTGCCCAACTGATCTCAATTTTTTGATGTGTAACTTAGATATAACAGGTAAAATACTTTGCTATGTTTAAAAGATGAGCCTTGTAATATCCATTATTCTTTCCAATGCGATTAAGAGTGTGTGTATTCTGGAGCAGTCACTGTCGGAGGTGCACGGTCTGGATGTGACGGCCGTGTGCCGCTTCGCACCTGCAGACTACATCTCCACGACGCCCGCCATCCGGGAACTGGAGCGCATCGTGGCGGACACCTTCGAGGCCACTAGAGGTACCGCTACAGCCCGCGCTGTATTTTTTTTAACACTACTACTAATAATATATAATGGGCATTAAATAAAAATATTTGGTGGGCACTTGACTAATTGTTTGGGTGGGCGTGCATATCATTTTTCTGTAAAATACGTTCTTGTAAATCACGAAGTCTAGTTTATTTTAAAACATTTTGCTATAAAATCCTTCTCACTATACAATTTATTGCTACATGTATAATAATAGATTATAATGCAACATATATTTGAAGGTTTTATTAGGTTTCGAAGTTCAACAGACCTCATTTAAACCATGCATTGTTTAAGATAAGATAACAAAGATAGTTTGTTTTTTTTAAAAGTTTACTACCTATCGTTTTTTACCTTATCTGCACCTTCCTACTTCTTAAGTTTGACCTTTCTGACGCGCGTGTGCGTACGACTCTGCCGGTCCAGAAACCGCTGTGATCACGAGCGTGTTTGCTAAAAAACCCGGGACCGTTCGCCAAAGGTCTTAGACCCGGATTACACGCTTTCTTCTGGCGAACCATTCCGGTGTTTCAGCAAACGTGCGCATGCGCAGTGTTACCTCTAGAAACCTAGAAACACACTGCGCATGTGCACGGTTGCATATGCGCGTGCACTCCGAAAACGTTTGTCAAATTGAAGTTTCTAAATTGGATCTTCATTATTTTCACGAAACTTGTCCTGAAAACCTTTGCATTGAGTGAGCATTTGGCATTGGCATTCATTATACGTCAACTTTTCATTGTATGGCGTACAGTGTTACAACATCAAATGAACAAAAGCCAGATGATCACGACTCATTAGCAGTATCGATTCCTCATACCATATCTCCCACCTTCGCTTCATTTTATTTACGTGCCACACATGATCGCACCCTATAAACAACTCTCTTTGGACAGGTGGTGGAAGATTACAGAGCACAAAGGTTATATGCTATGTGTTACATCAGTTATGAGGTTCAAATTCTTAATAAATTACTATGATACTACCTGAGTTTTGAATAGTTACAAAGCAACAATGAAAAATTGATTTTTAATGGCAATAATGTCACTCATTTCATCATAATGTTTACTAATAAAACTTTAATATTTAAAGGTGTATTAGTATTACACCAATGAAGTGTATTTTTTGAATATGGCATGCTTCAATGGGCAACACGTTGTTAGCCTTTAGTATTTCGTGTCAAAGGGTTTTAAACGTTACAGTTCTTAAGAAATGACTTAATGCATTTTATTATTTTGCGTTTTTTAGTTTTCTTAAATCGAGTCATTCCACATCAAATCGCACAGTCATTTACTTTATTATTTCCGATGTAGTGCATTATTTTGGTCTTAAATCTGGACATGAAAATAACACGTGTTATTTTTTACTTGAAAACTCATTGTTGCCGTAATATAAAATTGTATAATTTTCCCATGCTTAATAAATGTACCAATGGTTGGACCTGTGTGCACATTTTGACCGTTTTAAATCAGCTTCATACAGGAACCCAAGTTTCGGAGAACCCGTAACAGGGTTGGAGTACACAGAAGACCTAAACCTTCAATAAAATTATAGGAAGTCTATAAAGGTCTCGTTTTACAAATGTGGGCGTGCGAAACCTTATGTTTTAAGATTTGTCCATCGTTTATGCACGATAGTAACTTGTGAGCGTAACGGTTTCATTCTATATACGATTATTTATTAATATTCATAAATAATAATGGAAAACTCTTTTCATTACATATAGTGAAGATTGTTGCTTCGAATGTAGGTAATGTGAACTTTGGGTACTGTATTTTATTACCAAGTAAATTAATTTTACGAAAAATAATACCTTAAATATTATCATCATTCTAAGGAAAAACGTTGGTTGTCGCTGCTGTCATGCAAATTTTTGACAAATATCTTAATTTTGTATTGAAAATTACTATATATATTTAATGAGCTAATAAGAAATGATATATTATGTGTTCAATAAAATGCGGTAATAAAAATGTGACTGCATTACACATTTTCCTAACAATTATTTTCAAAATCGCCAAACATCTTATTAGAAATCAAGATTTTTTAATTATTTTTCAACACTGGCTAGTAGGAAGAGTATATGCCCGAAAAATATAAAATTACAATAAACAGTTATAGACGTATGACCTAACTTGTTGCCTCTTGTTGTATATGAACCCTAAATTTATTCCTCTTTTGCTGTTGGTGATTTGGCGCTCAACAGTTGGTAGTACGCGACGCACTGGCGCAGTGTGCCAGTCTCATGCTGCAAAGAGCATGCCTCAGTCTCTCGCCGCCAACCGTAGCGGACGGACGTTCTCCACGACGTGTTCCCGAGTGACCGTCACGCGTTCTTACCTATTGTGTATTGTGAATACAATAAACCTTTTTATACTGTAACTTTTCCGAGTGAATTATTTATCATCCCCAAGAACATAACAGTGGTGTCAGGACTGGGATAGATAAATAATATTCGATCTGTGTGAAAAAGTGTGAAACGTGACCACGTGTCGTTCATAAGATCAACTCTACACTACGTCAATAATAACCTCAACTCGACCACGTGTTGATCATAACCTGAATGTGACTTCAGTGTTCCGTATCAGTTACGACTCGAACGACACCACGTGACGTTCATAGCCTCAACTCGATCACGTGTAGATCAGTACCTTAACGTGTCGAACCGGTTACGACCCTAACGCGACCACGCGCGCGACTTGCGAACACAGACTAACGACATGCAGGTTAGAGAAGCAGCACCCCGCCCCTTCTAGATATTGCTCAAAACGTATTGCCGGACCTTCTACAGACGCTATCTCAGATGATCGCCAGTGCTATCCGACAGTCGACAGTGACGACCCAAAACAACGCATCATCGGCAGCGGCACCTGCACAGCCTCGTCCTCCAGAGTTTTCCATGACAGCATAACGCGCCGCAGACGGAACAACTATAGCTATTTTACACGGTTCACCTGGGCGCTGGAGCTGAGCCCTGTTCTCAAAAATGAACACGCTCAGCACGCATGTGTTTATATGGGTTCTGAACTCAACGACTCTCTCAAGATCCACGTAAGCCCAGAGAACCCGGAAAATCTATCTTACAGTGAGATACAGTTCAAATTGACGAAATATTTCGACGCCACGCACAATAAATGCGAACAATAAAAAAGCTGAAAGCATCAAGTTTCGAGCACAATGCAAAGGAGTCGAGATAGCCAGCTTCACTCTTAGATTAAGACAAGCAGCAACTTATTGTATGGCACATTTTTAGACCGAATTCTAACTGAACAATTGATTCAAGGACTGGAATCGAGGGATATGTGCAATGAAATCATCCCTAAGAAACCACAGAGCTTCACCGCAGCGTGCGAGATTGCCCACGTGCTCGAAGCCACGCGCAACACCGCTAACGGAGTCAAAGCTGAAGATATAACCTTAAAACCCGATTCGACTAATCAGATAGGTTATGAGGAGCCACCGTTATGGAGCAACAACCAACGGCTCCCGAGTTTGTCAACAAGCCGGCGGCAGAGCGGCAACCAATCACGGCCACAAGGGTTTCATCGACCAAATCAGACAACATCAGAGAATCATCCAACGTGCGCGGAATGTGGTGATCACTTCCGCAGTCAATGCCGCTTTTTGATGCTGAATGTCGGAAGTGCGGTAAGAAAGGCCTCATTGTCAAAATTTGCCGCTACAAACCGAGACAACGGAGGACTAATCAGGTAACTGAAGAGGCGGCACAAGAATTACCAGCTGACCACAGCGACACCGTATTGAAATTATTGGAAAAGTTCAGTCCCCAGGACGGCAATTGATCGACGTCAGGTTAAAGGTAACCTCCGTTACGATGGAACTTGACACCCGCGCACCCTGTTCGTTCATGAGCAAATCGAAGTTAAGTCTAATTAAACCAAATTTTATGCAGCAAAAAACTGATCGCCTCTTCTCCTGTTACACCGGCAACCGCATCAACTGCATCGGTACGACGTCACCGCCACCATCAGGACCACATCCAGGAACCTTTACCTCTATGTCGTCGACGCTGAATTTGAATTTGGCAGAGAATAGATATCTGAGAGTGTGCGGGAGATAAATTCTGAACCTATCTTTGCCAAACCAGAATCAATCCACGACCTCTCCACCGAGCCATTCCTATCGTAGGACCAGAAAAAGAAACTCGACGCCACCATCGATCGTTTACAGGATGTTTTCAGCGATCTTCCCGGAATGTTATCAGGCCCACAAGCAAAGATGCACCTGAAGACGAGTGCCACGCCCATCTTTGCTCGAGTTCGAGACGTCCCCGTGGCCCTGCGTGACGCTTACACCAAAGAAATCGACGCCAAGATCGCATCCGGGTTTTACAAGAGAGTAGAGTACACAGAATGGGCGTCTACAACGCATGTAGTCACAAAGACGAACGGAAAATTGAGAACCACGGGAAACTACAAACTAACTCTCAATCCACGAATTATCATCGGCGAACATCCAATCCCAAAGGTAGAAAACTTGTTTAACCGGATGCAAGGCGCCATTCTCTTTTGCCACCTAGATTTCACTGACGCATAAATCCACGTGGAAGAGCGTAGTCTTCCGCGGCCGGAGTCAGTATTTACTAGACTGTCCGGGTGATGCCGCGTCCATGGCGTACGTCGGCACCTTCGCCATGGACGCGGCGTCACCCGGACAGCCTAGTAAATATATCCACGTGGAAGTTGACGAATTCAGCCACGTGCTCTCTCTCAACACTCCAACTCATGGCTTGGTCCGTCCAACCCGTGCTGTCTATCGTGGAGTCTGTCTAATATTCCTGCAATCTGGCAGCGGCGTATGGACACCGTCATACAAGGGCTCGAAATTGCTGTAAGAGACTTCGATGATACTATTGTTTTTGCTGCCAATTTTGAAACACTCATTGAGGCCCTCAATACAACACTGGATCGTTTTCGCCAACATGGTCTCAAACTGAACAAAGCCACGTGCAAATTCGCAGAACCAGTCTTTAAAGCCCTTGGCCACAAGATCGATGCCACGGGCATCCATAAATCGGATACGCACATCCGAGCCGTCAGAGATGAGCCGAAACCAACAACTCCGGGAGAACTGCAGCTGTTTCTGGGGAAAGCGACCTATTAGCGCATTCATTTCCAGATCTATCAACCAGAGATCCGCCACTTAGAGACATGCTGCTGAATGACCCCCTCGTGTGGATCCCTGCGGGCGAAAGTGCTTATAAGGATCTTAAGGATGCGCTGACCTCGCCCCAGGTACTCATGCAGTATGACCCGTGACTGCCACTCTTATTGGCAACCGACGCCAGAAAAACTGGACTGGGCACAGTACTGTCACAGCAACGGTCGAGAACGCCCCATCGCTTAAGCCAGTCGAACAATGTTAGCAACTGATCAGAGGTTACTTCAAATTGACAAAGAGGCACTTGCAATTGTATGGGCAGCACAAATGTTTTTCAAATATCTGCACGCCCGACACTTCACAATTATCACCGATCATAAACCGCTGACACAGATCCTTCATCCAGAAAAGTCTTTACCAGTGCTCTGGATCAGTCGCATGGCCAATTATGCGGACTATTTAGCACACTTTGACAATGACGTTCTCTTCAAGAATTCAAAATCCAATGCCAATGCCTACTAGTTGCTCTTGAGCACCGCTTCCATCCACCATCCATGCCATTAGGAACTGAATTCCGCTTCAGAGAAAAAAGAGACAGAGGATTGGTTGGAAATTGTTAGTGTATTTTAAAAAATGGAAATTGTTTATGTATTTTTATAGTTTGCAATTTTTCCTCTTTTTTAAATTGTCTTTAAACGAGAAGAAAAATTCCGCCATTCCATCGGCGCTGTCGTCTGTCGTTTTTGAGATTCGTAATTGTTCCTAAGAAATTAGCATCTGATGACTACCCATTTTCTTGGCAGTCAATCCTTAAGCTGTTCCCCCGCAAATCTGTTTTTGAAGCCGTTTTACAAACAGCTCGTGTCGATACTATGCCACACAAGTTTTAAGTTCCTAGCGGAGTTGGATCGGACGTGCGACCACAACGCTATCATATATTGCCATGAACATTGTTGCAAGTTAGATATTCATGTATATCAGTTCTCTAATTTTTCACTATATTCTTAATACTTTATGTTTCTTTGCTTACAAATACCAAATAAATTTTAAAAATACTAAGAGTCAGCTACCAACTAATCCTGAAGATGGGAGTAAAAAAGATGATTCCAGAAACCTCCCACTGAAAATTGCCTTTTTTCTCTACGCATTTGAAAGCAAAATAGGCGGAGCTTCTTTTAAGCCCAAATCGTAACACTCACTTCTCTGGGAACCTTCTGAAGAAGCCAGTTCTTCAGATATGAAATTCTGAAGAATCATTTACATTAATATATAAAAAAATGAAGTCTCAGGCGGATGCGGCCGAAATCATGTGAATGTTCTTGGCTGTCTGGGCGACACCGCTTCGAAGGCTGTATTGCCGTTGTTTCGACCATCTTATCGTGATGTTCCTCAAGGCTGATCGGTGGAAGACCACGATAAGATGATCGAGACGACGGCAACACAGGCTTCGATGCGGCGTCACCCGGCTAGCCAAAAGCATCCATATAAGAAAATGGAATGCAATTCGAAAAACGAAGTTGTGAACTCATGAAAGTGGTTACACGGAATGTCTGTTGTTTTAAAATATATTTCCTTTGTTTGAACCGACAGGATACAGCCTAAAAAATGAAAGAAGGACACAGTAGTTTTGCATAAATTATGTACATATAAATATAGATATTGAGACTTCCTTCTCCCCAGTGTTCACATTCCCAAAACGTAAGTACATTGTTAAAACATTCATAATTTCATTCTAACCTGTAGGTCTGCCTTTAGAAGCAGAAAGCATCAGCATGGAGTACGTGAAAACGTAATAATACCCTTATAAATAGTAGAGTATTGACATACGTTTATTTACGGACATTAGTAATTGAAGGAATGTAAACTTACGTATGTAGTAAAGTAAATTTCAATGAAGGTGCAAATTCGCTTCTCAAACATGTTTTTAAAAATCAATTATCCAAAGTTCAGAACAATTTCTTGAAGCATTCTTTTCCATTCGACACTGGCACTACAATGCTTTTTGACACTACCCTCAAAATCCAAGTTAACTGTTTGAGGTCATCGCTTATCATGGAAACTTGAGGTCTTGCAAATGTTCTAAATACGTTAATGCCAAGGTCATCTTAATGAATCACAGAAAATATCTGAACATAGGGAAGAATCAGTCGTCTTTTCAACAACAAAGCCTCTCCTACATACTAATTGTCATAATATCCACAATTTCGTTAACTAATTGTTCTTTCGAATGTGCCCCATGCCTCTGAGTAGCAAACATTAATACAATCGTTTCGACAAAAGTAACAATGTACGATTAGGTTCACATCTCCTGAAAATTGTTTGTAGAAAACCATATTTGGATAATATTATTTGCAATAAAAGTGTAGAGTTTTGTTGAAAGTGAAATAACAGATTGGATATTTTGGAGTTAATTTAAGAAAATATAGCTAGCTGAATTTAACGCAATGAGATGTAAACGTGTCGAGGTTTCCTTTACGAATAGGGTTCCGTCCTCCCTAATCAATCGCTCAGAATATTGCAATCACTTTGATTAATCATCTATTATGTTACATAGGATTTCCAATGTGTATATTATATATTGTGGCGTTATGGGATTGGGCAACCCCATAACACCACCGTCTCATATATGTGAACACTACGGAGGCAGCGAGGATAACAGGCGCAGAAAACACATGTTCGTAAACGCGCGACCTAGTATCCGTTGCCTGTACTAAACGAAGGCGAACTTGCAAGCAATTTTTTCCTTGTGAAGGGTTGAGAGGGAAAGCAGCCCCACCACTGAGAATTTCCCCAGGCACCGCGCGATAAATACGCGAACCCGCAAGCGGAAGCTCTCTTTTACCACCGATCGCCGAGCCAGTAGCATTTTGATCATCGCTCGCCGAGCCAACACTTTCGTTAACATTAGTTTAGATATTGTTTGCCGCTGCAACGACTACTAGGTAGGAGTATTCGGCGTCGAACAAACGTTCTAGTCAGTCGTCTGCGAGATAGTGCAGATTCAGTAAAGTTTTTCTTCGATTAATGACACGGGAAGTAAAAGTTACCCGTTGTGAAGGAAGCATTGAAAGTTCTGGTTTAGCAAAGTAGAAGTAGCAACGAGCGAGGAACTTGCACGAGTATTCAGTGAAGTGCAAGGGACATTTTTGCAACGTGGGTGTAGTCAGAGGCGCCGTTAGCAGACGAGAAAGAAGAAGAGGCCGAGGACCCAGGCGCACGAGGAAGAAGACGGATCGACTACGAAGAAGAACGGAAGAGGACGCAAGAAGACAGCGTAGACGGCAGAGGCGAATCCCGTCTCTTACGACGCAGAAGCTGGGACCGAGCGACGTCGACGCAGAGACCAGTGCACGATCATCAAGGCCAAAAGTGGGAAGTCCACGAGGTAACATTTAGGGCGCGGAAAAAAGGTGAAGTTCACGTCGGCAGAGGGAAAAACTAGTATAGGCAAGTGTTAAGAATTTGATGACACGGTGGCAACAAATTGCAGTATTATAGTAGGAGACATTTGATGCGCTATTGCCTGCCTAAAAACATTCTATTTTGGACATTTATTATTCTGCTATTTCAGACAGAGTTAAATTGTAAATGAGAGTAGTGCATTTTCACACATTCTTGCATGTAATATTTTGAAGCAGGAGATTGTAAACTGAATTTTGGTTTCATGTGCAATGTAATTAGAATAGCACAAATTTAGATATAATTAATTTTCCAAGGGAATTCCCAGTGTAGATTAGGGTAATTATTTCAGAGTATCAATTTTGAAGTAAATTATATGTGTTCATTCATATGTGTGTGTTGTGAAGGTTTCTATTTGTGTTTTGATTATTCTATGTAAAAGTGTAATTCTCGATTCTTGGTTTCTGTCATTAACTTATGCCGCTAAAAGTTTATGAGTAAATTATACGCTCGTTTGTGCGCAATCTGTGTGATGTTTATTGTGTCAAGGGTTCAAACCTTTCTCGCACCCTGAAGATCCTGCTCCCTAGATTTTTAAGCTCGCTTCACGAGCAAAATCTTGATAACCCGCTTACGGTTCATGCGTGCATACTGTGAATGTGGTAAGTGTGGGTGTAGGTGGGTTAGCTAGAATATGCAATAACATTACATACAACTTCGCTCTGACGGGTAGATGTTCGGATTCTGTAATTGGTGTTACATATTTGCGTATAACATGTCCTGTATTTCTTTACTTATTTATTTTTACTTTCTCGAGACAGGCGTTCGGAGTGACAAACATAGAATTTAGAAAGGTATGTATATAATGCGATATGAAAGGAATGGATATATATAGATTTCTAGACTTAAACAACAAACACGCTGTGTAACCAGAAGATAGTTTTTGTTTCAGAACGTTCGTTCATCTGTCGGTTGCTCCGTCCGTCTGTCTATGAACAGCACTAGAGCCTAAACTATTCGCAGAAGATTTGTCAAAATTGATTTTCGATTAACGATTTGGCCCGAATCGAGACCCTGCTATTTAGAATATAATTCTTTAATTTTTGCGGGTAATGTATTTGAAGCCTTTGGGAAGTTTTAAACTTTTTTAAACCGTTTTAAAACTTTTCGATCTACATATGTACAGTCGAAAACCCGATGCTCTTGGTACTCAAACTCTAGAACCTCCCGGTCAGTGACGCTACAGAGAGAACTCGAACGATGTCACTGAGCTAACGTAATGTTGGAAAAGTGTAATTACGAGACATACTAGTTCTCTTGCTTGATTTCTATCTTTCTCCTATTGTAATGCCTTTCGCTGCATGTGTTGTGCTATTAGCAGCGATTGCAGGCAATTACAAATGCTTCCAGTACAGGATGCAAAAATGTTGAGTTCGCAGGGAAGCTAATTTCCCTGGAGGAGCGTGGTGGTGAGCGAGGTTTCAAGTACAGAGACCAAGTCCGATGAAGTATGAAAAGTTTAATTGAAAAAGTAGAGCTGCAGAGCAGCGTGAAGTTGACACAGCAAAGTATCCGGGCTGTCTGCCCGTTATCAACACTAGAGGATCCTTATATGGGAAAACAGGGAGACTTATGCGACCATTACGCCACCCCCGCCAGAACTCGACAGGTCCTGGACGAAATAAACTGACATTACAGTCAGAGGATATTTACCCTTTTGAAAACACTGTCTCATAAGTTCCCAGACATCCCTACTTCCACTATTTGGATCGTGTTAGCGTTGACGGCGGTTTGGGGAGCCCTATTATCCATGACCTTAAGATAAACCGTATGATAAGCAGGGCGCCTGCTCCAGACGCGACCCTAATTTAGATATCTTTGAAAGGTGATATTTCTCTCGCGTACACGTTTGAAAGAAATATTCATTGCTTTTCTTACGCAATACTTCATATGTACGTAGGTGCATTTACCATTACACTATTGGATAATTCACCGACGCGTGTGTGTGTGTGTTGCAGTGTACGTGTTCGTGGGCGAACACATCGCTCTTATCGATTTCGTCCACTGCTTGCAACGGCGTGGCTTGCTCGACCGCGGCGAGTACGCCGTCATCTCGGTTGACGACGAAATCTACGATCCCAGCAGCAAACTCAGCATCGTCAGCCGTGGTAAGACCTACATTTTAGAATTTATTTAACAATAATGTTGAGACACGAGGGGATAGTGATTTCAGGAACAAATTAGGACATTTGTAGGCAGAAGCCTACCACAAAAGAAATGCTAATGAAAATAAAACTAATTCAGTAGCTCGTTATTAAACCCAGTACTCTAATGATTTATACATAATATGATTTATATTTTAAATCAAAAGTGTCTGATTAATATAAAGATTTCAAACTATTACATTTTTCTTTACTTGTATTATATTGTAATGTAGTAGCCAGCGTGCCTCGTGGAATCTATTTGGGGACGCTTGGTAATGGATTAGTAAGAGGAAACTCCTCGCCACAGGAAGGAGAGAAGGATTTTTCCTTAAAGCAAGAACGCGGAAACGGGAGACACAAGGCTTTGGGGTATTCCGGTCTTAAGAAACGGAGACCCGAACCCTTAATGGTTAGCAATAGACCGCAGTGGCGGTGACGTGACGTAGTAGGTCACGTGAGCCTTGACTATATAACGGACTGCACAGAGCCAGTTGGAGGGTTCTGGAGACAGTGGGAGAACCTCGTGCATTTGCACAAAACGTGGCGCCACGACGGTGCATCTGCGGGCAGGGCTCGCGAGGCAAGTCATGCGTTGACGAGCCTGAGGTGGACTTTGTTTCCTAGGGTGACTGCGGTCACGTGGGAGTGATACTGTGTGCGTGCTCTGAGGTGAGGAGTGGTTGAGTGCCAAGATTCACGCCGATTCTCAATCGGGTAAGATCGCTCCTGCGATCGAAGCAAACCATCAGTTGGTCCGCCAGGACGGACTTTGTGTCTCAGTGTAATAACCGGTCACGGTAGCTAGGCTTTGTGCGCGCTTCAGAAGTAAGAGTGGCGAATGTCACAATCGAAACCGATCATCAATCGAGTTTGAATCGCTCCCGCAATCAGGAGGTAGTACGTCTATCAGTGCTAGGGTGTAAGAAGGAAATTCATTGTAAATATTTGTTGTGTTTTCTTTGTTAATAAATATTTGTTATATGAAAGCTCTGTGTCTGTGTTCGCTGTGAATATCCATGACGTCACAATATGTTCTCACAGTGATAGCTGCAATTTCTTATCAGATAACTTTATATCAGTGAGGGGTATTGATTAGGAGAAAAGGGGTAATGAGTGGAAGCACATTCCTAAACTTTTTAAGCTTCCTTTTAGGATAAATATTAGTGATAAAACTTTAAAATTCGAATCGAGAAATTGTACAGAAAGTTAAGGTTGTGAATCTCTGAATTTGATGAAGTTATTCGTTTCTATTATTTCATAATTTAACATAAAATGGAAATAACGATAAGTAAGAAACCCGCACTAATAGTAAATAGCCAAGTATATAGATTGAGACATAAGATTGTGCTACGAGATATCGTTACGTGTGCTGATACTTTGTTTCCGCTGCAGCTTACTTGGATCCTCATCTCGAAGAGGATGCTTACAACGCCTTCAAGGACATCGCTGCGTTCCGCTCTGTTCTCAAGCTCACTCCGTCTCATCCACGCAACCCGGAGTACAAGTAGGTAGAACTGCGATTTGACCTTGAGAAATAATTTTTTTTCAGTGAAAATGTCCCCGGAGCTTCATGTAAAGACTCAAAAACATAATGATTGTTATTAAAAATTCCAAAAGCTTTAAGTGATGCCATAGTGCCCAGAGTGTCCATTTTGGAAAAAATGTTGTGCATGGTTTTGGCTCAGGTGTTGTTGATCACAGACGACAGTCGGACGGACGGATGGATGGACTGACACGAACGGACCGACAAACGCTCTGAAAACAAACACATTTATGGCATCGGGGGAACCAAAAATGTGTATTTTCGTTAAAAATGGTGTTTGGCAGATAACAAAATGCGGAATTTTGAGATAATTTTCACAGAAAACTGTTCAGGTTCAAATCTATTCGTGTTTGTAAACTCGACGTGAAATAAACAGATAACAATATGGCATGCTGGCCGCCAAGTCTACAATAGCTAACTTACTCGACGAACTAAATCACGAAAATCTTCTCACAGTAAATTTCTTTTATTTCTGTGAATGAGTTTTGTTTTTATATTTGTTTTGTGATTGTAGAGATTGGAATTAGGTATTGAATTGATTTGATTGTTGGATTCTCTTTCTTTTTGGAAAGTACTTACATTGATTAGAATTAGCTATATGATTTTCTTTACATAGAGTACGAATTTGGGGTGGTGGGTTTGTGGATTGTAATAATTTACAGTCTTTTGTCCAATGATGTACTGCACAGTAGCCACAATTTGGGGGTATTGTGCAATAATGTTTTGTGTGTCCATAAATAAAGCATTTTTTACATTGAGGGGGGGGGCTTGTGGTTTCTTTCTTATTTATACTTTTACAATCCAGTGAAGTAATTTGTCTAATTTAAATATTTTCTTTCCTTAAATGGAGTTTGATAGTTCTAAGGCAACTACTTTAAAGGGTAATTGTTCTCTGTTGGTTAATCTAGTAACTTTTTTATTTGATAGTTTAGACTTTCTAATGCGTTATAAATTTGCTCTTCAGTGAATATTAAGGGTACATTTTTTATTACTACTGATAAGTTTTTTCTGATTGCACACAGTGCGTATAGTAAGGAACACTTTTCTCTTTTCGCAATATTTTCTAACTTTTCGGTAGTCGGTAATGTTTTTCAGTAATATTTTTACCGAATTCCCTGTGGTTTCAAGGGTAAACCCATTTACTATTAATTCTGTTAGGTCTTTTGTTAGAAGTGTTATATTTCCTGCGTTTCTAATGCTTATTGGGGGTATTTTTATATTTTCTGGATGTGGTTCTTTGTTATTTACATTTTCCTCTGATTCGTTTACTGTTTCTGAAATTGAATACCTATTTATTGAAGTAGCGTCTTTAATTGAACAAATGTTTAGCATTCTAGGCTTTGCGTCACTTTAGTCACTTACTTTTGTGGGTCCTCTTTTTTTGGTGAGTTGTTAATTGAAGAAATTCTCTGATGATTTCTTTAGGTCTACCTTCTGCAGTTTGAAGGTTCCCAGTTGACTGTCCACGTTCCACATGCATTTGAGGAATATGCGGAATGCATTTGAGGAATTTATTTATTTATTTATTTATTTATTTATTTATTTATTTATTTATTTATTTAATTTATTATTTAAAGTGCAAGTTACGCATAAACTAATTAGTTAAAAAAATATGCCATTTTTTAAAGAAGTAATTCTGTAACGCACTTTGCCTGAGACAAAATCCTCAATCTTCAATTTATTACTGTCCATTTTTTTGCAATCTTCGAAAAAACGAGTTATACTCGAAAAGGGCAGTAGCACCATACTTCTTACCGTCCTTTACTACATGTATGGAGAAAATTATCATATAAATTATATATAACTACGTGATCAAAAATATCCGGGCACGTCCAAAATGATGTTATGGTGTGGACGTTTTTTTCATGGAGGGGGATTGTTGTTTGTGTGGCACTATTATGGCACAGACTGATGATATTTTAAACTATTTCTTGCTTCCCACTGATGAAGAGCAAAACGGGAATAGTGCGTCTTTCAACACAATTGAGCATCTGTTCATACTGCACGGCCTGTGGTGGAATGGTTACACGACAATAACATCCCTGTAACGGACTGGCACGAATGCACAGAGTCCTGATTCGAATCCTATCGAACACCTTTGGGGTGTTTTGGAACACCGACTCAACGAACGCCAGGCCTCACCGACCTACATTGATATCTCTCCTCAGTGCAACACTCCGTGGCGAATAGGCTGCCATTCCCAAGAACCCTTCCAGCACATAATTGAAAATATGCCTGCGAGAGTGGAAGCTGTCATCAAGGCTGAGGGTGGGCCAACACGCTATTGAATTCCAGTATTACCGATGGAGGGCACCACGAATTAGTAACTCTTTTTCAGCCACTTGTCCAGATACTTTTGATCACATAGTGTGCATAATACTTATATCGCATACATCTTTGTAACCTTACTACGTAATCTAATGTGGCTGACACTCTGATATGACCGATTAGAACTTTAATGCATAGAACTATAATAAAAGTTCTACAGTACAATGCAATTGACATGAGACAAAACATAAATACTTATTTCTTAAATATCTCCAATCTCACCATTTTCATAAACACTTTATTATTAGTATTATTGTTATTATGAACAAAATATTTCATTTTTATATATTATATTTTGCTTTTAAATACATTAGTATGTGTGTCACTATCTTTGTGAGAAAAACAAGAATTGTCACTAGAATAGAATATGTATTTAACTATCCTAAACTCTTGCAGAGAGCTATGTGAGAAGATTCGCAACATGTCTGCCCAACCTCCATTTTGTGTACCGTATCACCGACTGGTCTTCGACAGCATATCGGTGAGTATATGACATCGAATTCTCCCAAATTCTGACATTTATTTAATATTAATAACTTTGAAATATACCCAGACCAGTCTGTACGTTACT
The DNA here is from genome assembly GCA_017312745.1 of Gryllus bimaculatus. NCBI lineage: Eukaryota > Metazoa > Arthropoda > Insecta > Orthoptera > Gryllidae > Gryllus > Gryllus bimaculatus. The sequence continues at coordinate 155,529 of BOPP01000417.1, forward strand.
TTTAAAGGCTTATATTATAAAATTATATTAATGTATACGAGAGTGCGTTTTTGTGTACGTATGTCTGTACTTAGTGTGTCTGTCTTGTTTCCGGCCTGACTAAGATAACAATTATCCATGGGAAAATCTTCTTAGTAGTACATAGTTTTATCTTTAATTTTGTAATGTTATCATTTTGCAGCCGATATCTATCACTTTATTGGAGAGAGGTTGGACGCGGTGCATGAAATCGCATGGTGTATAGCTTCTTTACAACACATCTGTACTTTACAGCTCAAATTGCAAAGAATGTTGTGAAGGACTATGGCTTCAATGAGATGAACGGTTTACAGTCCAGTCCAGATTGGGTACCTAGCGTCATCTACCATTTATCAAAATTGAAGAAAGTACTTCCGAAAATAAACTTTTAAGATTAAATTTTTAGTTCAAAGAAACAGTTACTTAACATTTTGCGAACAAAACTTCAGAGTATACTTACACTGTCCACAAAATGCTAATATATAGATGTGAACAGTGTGTTGAAGTAAAGAATGTTTAGGTTGCCTATTTTTTTCTTTGTATCAAAACGTTAGTGAGGCTGGAAACGTATCGAACATACCTCTGTATCTTACCTTAACTCTTGTAAGAAGCTAAGGACAATGGAAGCATTCAAGAACTGAAAATGTTTTGCCAAATTTGGTTGCATCGCAACCTCTCTTGGCGGAGCTCGCAACTCGCTGAGAGGCGGGGTGGGAGAAGAGGGGTGCAGGTGCAGCGACAAGAGGAGTGGGCAGGGTAAGTGGAGCTGGCTGGGTGGATAATGGACAGACTGGGTGGAGTGAACGAGGTAGGCGGGGCAGGGCAAGGGGGACTAGCTGATGTTAACATAACACCAGTCATTTCCATTCGTCCATTTTATTGATTCGGTGAGACATTTAAGAATCTCTTCAAATTCAGTTCTTGTTCTCTCTTCTGTAAGATATTAGGCTTACTTTTGTGCATATATGTTAAAGTCTTGTTTTGGTCTTAAACAGCATCAAACTACAGTACTTAGTGTGGCATAGAAATAATTTGTATGACCAACTTGATATTAAATATCACAAAAATTCTAAGATCTAATATTTACTTATTTCCTCACATGTAGGCCTCTTTGTGAGTTTTGTGGATGAACCTTTTAGTTTTGTGTATGAACTCTTTTAGTTTTGTAGATGAACATTTCAGCAAACTTCGGTATGTTTTTCATATTGGTAGTTGAAATACTGTTGTCCGAAACCTGGTAATTATGCCAGTCGGTTCAAAAAAATTTGTAGCGGAAGATTCTAAATAAAAAAGATCTATCTATTTGTGATATGGCTGAAAAAATATAAGAAAATTTTTAATATATGTATTATTTTACTTCATTTCAAGAAATATCATATTGATCCTATTCATTTCATTGTTAAGTTTTGGGGAAAAATTGGGATTTGTATTAGGTCAACTAAGTTAATTGCAAAGGATTTAAAGAAAGTGACCTTGTGGTGGTGGTGATGTGGAAGGTACCGGTGGAGGCGGTGCACCTGTACGACGCGGTGCTCGTCTACGCCCGCGCACTCACCGAGGTGCTCCAGGCGGGCGACGACCCGCGCAACGGCTCGGCCATCCTGGAGCGCATCCTGCAGCGCCCCTACCACTCCATGCAGGGTCATGACGTGAGTACACGACTTCGCCCGCACCAATCGTATGATTTTCTACTTCTTTTAAGGTAACATGTCAACAACAAACTCGTAAATTCGCCACACTAATGCGCCGAAATTCGCGGTTTTAACCCCGATCGAAGCCATGATTTTTCTTTTTCTTCGACTTGCCAGTTTCTACCCCCGCTACTTCGGCCTTCCGGTGCCTAATCGTCTTCTTCAGTCTTTGTTCTTTCAGGAATTAGGAGTTAACTGCCACTTCTCAATTGTCTTTCAGATATGGTCGTTCCATCTTTGTCTTGGCCTGCCTCGTTTACTCCTTTCACTTGGTTGCCATTCTAATGATCTTCTGGGGAGTCTTCTCTCGGCCATTCGCTGCAAATGTCCAAACCAAGTGAGTTGTTTCTTTTCAACTTTCTCTATAATATCATGTTGCAGATTCATTATTTACTTCACCTGTTCTTTTCTAATCCTTCCCTTTTTGATATTGTTACAGCTCTTCTGAAGAAACCTATTTGCAGGTGTCTCAATTTTCTTTTCTGTTGTTCTGGAAGCTGCCTTATTTCTGTCCCGTACAATGTAACACTTTTAATCATACATTTATTTATTCTAATTTTTGTTTTCTTGCTTATATTTGGATCCCAGACCACTGGATTCAGCGCTTCTAATTTTTTCCTTTAATCTGTCGTGTTTCACAGTTGTTTTCATAAAAACCCTGTTTCCTATTGTTGTTACCAAGTACTTTATGTTATCTGTTATTCTTATTTCTCCACTTCTCATAGTCAATATGTCATATGTACTGCCTAGAGTCCAGCGCTCCGTTTTTTCTAGATTGAGGCTTAATCTCCATTTCTCATAATCGTCTTTTATCTTCCTAGACATATATTTAATATCTTCGTATTCTTGCGCCATCAGCACCTGATCATCAGAGAACTGTAGGGAATAGTGTTGTATTATCATTAAGTGGTAATTCCATCCCAGCACATTTTCTTTTGCATTCCTATAGCATCGCTTTAATATACATTTTAAAGAGAGTAGGTGACGAACAGCACCTTTGCCGTGCTCCTTTTCATATATGAAATGTTTGGATCATCTGTTTTCCAACTTTCACTTTTCCCTTTTCATCTATATACCATTCTTTCACCGAATTAATTCATATTTTATTTACATTACTTTTATTGCAAACTTCTCATAACTTTATGACTGGCACACTATCATACACCTTTGTAATATCAAGGAAGATCATGTCAAGTTCTCTCCCTGATTGCCATTTTTTTGCATCACCTGGGACAGACAAATCAGGTTATCTAAGCAAGATCACCCGCACTAAAACCACTTTGTTCTTCTTCTTCGTACTCGTTGTATCCATCTATTAATTGTCTTAATATTCTTCTACATACCTTATTGACCGTGTTTGTCACTGCTATCCCTTTTTCACACATGTCTTTCCTTCCTTTCTTATATATTGATGTTATGTAACCACTTTCTACTCTTTTGGTATATCTCCTTTGTTTATACACCTATTCATTAGCTTCGTCATTATTAGCACTAGCTGTGGTGTTCCATTCTTTATCAGTTCGCTTGGGATTTCTTCTGGACCCGGAGACGTACCGCCTTTCATTTCTTTGATACATCCCTTAACCACCTCTTCGGTTACTGTAATTTCCCTGCTCGAAGATATATTTTCCCTTTATGTACTTCCAAGAAAATATGATCTTCCTTGAAATTAATAATTTTCTAAAGTACTCTCCCAATTTGCTTTCATGTCTATGTACTTTGTATGCAGACATTTTCAATTTGAGGAGATTTTATCTCTCTTATGAACTTCCAAATCTCACTTGATTTTCTTGTTCCACCCATGTACATTTCTACTTCTTGACATTTGCGCTCTCATGATTGTTGTTTTTCTTTTCTTATGTTTCTAACTCTATTTCGTTGGATTTTATATTTCTCCCTATTTTCTTCTTTCTTGGTACTCAAACATTTTTCATGCCGTCTCTATTTCTTCTTCTTTTTCTTCTTCTTCTTCTTCTTCTTCTTCTTCTTCTTCTTCTTCTTCTTCTTCTTATTCTTATTCTTCTTATTCTTCTCTATTTCCGCTCCTGGTACTAAATAATCCAATAGCTCCTCCCTCTCGTTTTCTTATAAAAAGGTATTTCCCCAAATACTTCTTCAGACACTTGATGTCTTGAATATCTTTGAGGCGTTCATATATCTTCTTTGATCCAACTACGTTTTAATTCAGTAAATTATCCAGTCGGTTTTGAAATAAATATCTTATACTTGGTTGTAATATACCCTGATCTCCGTTTCTTTTTGTTTTATGGGCGGAAACATGCCTTTGGCATTTAATAGATAATGATTGGATCTACATTCTGAGCCTCTGTAAGCCCTGACGTCTATTACTTTATCAGTTAAATACTGTCTAGTGATTACGTAATCTATCACAGATCTCCTTCCCCTTACCTTATTTTCCCAAGTCAACATATGCTTATCTTTATATTGGAAGTGGCCGTTTCGATTTATAAGTTCAGGCTGTTCACATAGTTGAATCATTCTTTTTCCATTTCGATTTTCCACCTCCGTGGTTTCCAATGACTTTTGAGCTCTCAGATTTTCCCTCTCTAAAATTAAAATCACTCAATAAGATAAGTTCTCTATTTACCTTACATTCACTGATTATTCCAACTATTTTTGAGTAAAATTCCTCTAAAATACCAGTATCTTCATTTTCATTCGACACATACACTCCAAAACTCGTCATTTTGCGTCTAAAACATTCCAAATTTACTTTAATCAGTCTCGTCTATGGCTTCCCAACCTTTAATATGGATACTGCATTTATTTTTTATGACGATGGAAATCCCCTCTGATCTTTTGGTACTCCACTCCAAATATGAACATAGAATCCAATATATTTTATAATTCTCTACTCTTCTATACTGTACTATGTCTTCGAAGTTCATTAATTACTCCTGTATCTTATTTCCCAAATCTTGAGTATGTATGTTTCAATATTCATTATCCATTTCTTGTGCCTAGTTCGTCTCCGGTTATCTCCCGTTTTCTCAAGATTAGGACTTTTAGCATTTCGTAGTTTTTACATGAACGACGAGGAGCATGCCCATCGTCCCACCCCCTACTAGGAAGGACCAGGATTTTTTAGGGGGTACTCCCCTACGAGTATGTCTTTTCCGCGCCTTTGAGCTCCTCCTGCCCAGATCTTTGTTGGAATCTCCTTGTTCCGTTGGCGAGATCACACCCGTGCCATGGTTTTTTTAGGATGAAAATAGCCTGATTTGTCGCCTGACTGTTTGCTTCTCTCGTTGCTAAACGGCGAAAGAAGCGTAGGAGGGGTGTCGGAAGATCAGGTCTTGTGGCCTAAGCCTTTTTACGAAAAAAGAAAACATCATTGAATTCAATTGAACTCTGTTTAAGTGAGAATCGAAGAACAGAAATACAACAAATTAGTGTGGCATACCAATGGAGAGAGGGTAAAAGCCGGGATCCATTGTTGTTTATTCCCTCTCGATCTTTGTTTGGGAAAAATGTTTTTGTTTCATAATTTAGAAGTTTTATTGCTACAAGTTTTCCTAACACTACATGCTACAATAGTTTCACCTTTTAAAGCTTATCGGATGTTTACAAAACAAGAAGAGTCTCCATGAACCATCTCCATGTGTAATCGCTTTGTGGGAACTCCAATGTTCTCATACATTCTGGCCAGCATAGAAACACGTTACAATCTCATTTTAGTAACTGTGTATGTAGGTAAATGTAATGAAACCGAAGCAACATATTTTAATACACATTCGCATAAAATGATTGCAATAAATACACACACAAGGGAAGGACAAATTCACACTGAAATATTGTTTTTCAACCAGAATTCCTAGTAAAATTTCACCATGCTAATTCTGTGGTTGATATGACGTTGGTGCCTTGTCTGGAGAATATGCAGTGTCCTGAACCGCAACATGTTTGCAGTTCAGTGGCGGCTGCGGCAGGGAGGCGCTAGGGACACTGCCCCCTATTGAGATTAGTATTTCTTCTCTTACGCTGCCTAAAATAATCTCTGTGGGTCGGTTGAGTTGTTTTCGAATCGAACACATCTTTAGCTTCCAAACTCCCGCTTGTTCCGTAGAACGATTTTCATTGGCTGCGGACACTCGCCTCTCTGTCCTAAACGCAGTGTTGTTATGGAACGTACTAACATAAAAATGGCCGACAACGACTGCTCGAATGGCAACGTAGGTTTGACAAATGGCGTCTCGTAACAGCCGCTGCTCAGCAGCCTGACAGGGGAGGTAGCAACCTCGTTGCCCGGCGCTATCTGTTGATCGATTTTTAAACTTACAATATTCCTTTCGCTTGATTTACGTCCAGGCCAGTGCTATCTGCTGGTATTCTGTTTAACTGATCTCCTTTTTTGCAAGCATTCAGTGCAGGCAGGAGTGTGCAATCGGCATGGTCGACATCATCTTTCCGCTCCGTAGGCAAACTATGTGAATGCTGTGTTCCAATCTTTGCGTCCAGTTCGTATTGTGAATTGAAATTGACAATGGTTTTCAATCTGTAGAATGCATGAAAACAGTCAACGTGGTTATGATACAAGGCTGTGCATGAAGAGAATTGGTCCACCACGGCCTGATATAAAAATTTTACAATCTGATTGAAATGCAATCGTTCTTTTGTATGGAAATTTCAAAAGGGTAATTTTAGGGGGAATTTATCTACGTGTTCTCTCTTTGATTGTAAAATGTTCCAACAATATCAAGAAAAATACCCTCTACAAAAGGTTGATCGAGTTTCACAGTTCTCTCCGTTTGTGAGCTAGCAAATTGAAATCTGAGGTGGATGTGCTATATAAAAGAATCCGAGAGAGCTTTTTCACTTTGAAAAGATTATAGACCTTTTTAAGAAATACCATGTCGGAAGTGAGATTGAATGGACTTTGTAAGTTTTCATTATAAAGCGTTTTGTTACGACACATTTGATTTTAAAGAATTAGTAATAGATTTACAGAGTGTAAAAATAGAAGGCTCAATTTAATTTATAGATCATGGGTTTAGCCTGTTTTCCGGGGAGAAAATTCGATTGTAAAAATTACTTATGTGACTTAAACAATCCAAATATAACAACATTTCAAATGCCTAACTTTATTTGATCCTGTAACTTTGTGTGCCCTCCCTGATGCCTAATCCCAGAGTTAATTATTATTATTATCGTCACCTATATTATTTCACTAGTAGAATCTGTAAAGTAGAATCTTAATGATACACTAAAATACTTGAATAACAGATTGGTTGCAAGACCCTGTGTTCTTCACTTGGTTATTTACTTACACACGACTCACTTCTCTTGATTATTTATTTACACTGTTCTTTTCTAATGCACCTACTACTGTCCGATGCACTGACCACAGTGCACTGCGCTGGCTACAGTTCACTGCGCTAATCACGGTCATCTGCACTGCTGTTTACCGCAATGCACACTTCATAGCTGTTCCACTTCAGACTGCTAGCGGTCTGAAGCGCAGATATTTGGAGAGGGAGCCTCTATTGCAGTTGGAGGTTAAGAAGAAGTGACACTATTGTCTTCTTTGGAAATGCGGACATTCCTTGGTCGTAGCTTTAGGCTGCAGGCTTCCCCAGTGTACCGGAAGAGTACTTCCAACATGCTTCTCACTACTCTCCAGTCCAGTCCATCAAACCTACATCCCAGTTTGAGCATGCAATCATCTGGTCGTTGTCTTGCAGTATTTGGCGTAATTCAATCAGTTTTTCAGAGATTCTGATAGGAGGCCTTGTGATGTGACTTACTTTTTGTGATGAGATAATACACATATCTACTCCGTCGTGCAGTTGCAGGACCTTCCCAATATCGGGATGCTGGTTCGCTAATGCTTCTATTCTCGTGTATTTGCTCTTGAATACAGTAGGAATACCTCTGGTCATATCTAAATCCTGGGCGACACAATGCGTTAATGAATATTCCTGGGGTACCGCAAACAGATTCTGTTGCATTTCCATTGTAACGCGCTGTATCACATCCGCCATGATGAGACAAACTCGTCACAAGTGAACTCTTTCATGAGCATCTCACAAACTCGCGCGGTGTTTTCTTCGTCATTTTCACTACTTTCTGCGTATAGTGCCAGCTGATTGGAGTGTACGACCCACGGTTTTTCATTCGGCAATTTTTGAATTCGATAGACCACATTTTTTATCCTCTTCACCACTTCCTACGGCCCTTCCCACTGCCGTTGTAATTTTGGACACTAACCGTAGTGTCGTTGGGGGGGGGGTAAACAGCCAAACGCGATCTCCGTAACCTCCTTCTTCGACTTTGATGTCATACCTGTGTTTCATCCTGTAACTTGCGATTTTAATTCGCTCACGCACCTGACTATGAATGAGATCCATTTTCTGCTTTATGTCGTTTACGAAGCCTTCGCTAGCTATGTCTTCACTAATTTTACAATCAATCTGTAGGTCGCATGGTAAGCGTAGTTCCCGGCCGAAGATAACATTTTCGAGTGTCTGTCCAGTCCATTTTCGAGCCTCTGTCCATGAACAGAGGAGCGGTATGCTAGAAAAAGATGTATGGCCCCAGTCACGTTGTATGTAT
>BOPP01000417.1:168792-183506 GCA_017312745.1 Gryllus bimaculatus
ACAATAATAATAATAATAATAATAATAATAATAATAATAATATATATAAATTATAATTTTATATATATTTACTATATATATGTATATATACAATTAAACATATACGCACACATACACATATATAAAGCATATATACACACATATAATAACATAAAACATATACACATATAAATATGAGTATAAACAGATGTATAGTAATTGGCCTGTTGAATTAAATATACACAATGCAATTGTCTATTAAAAGTTAACATATGTTAATAATATAATGTAAATATGTATATATAATTAAGAATGTGAGCAATGAAAACATTGCGAACTAGTTCACAAAAAAATCTATAAGGTGGGCAAAAGGAAACTATTGATAATTAATTTATCAATAATGATAAAAACATCTAGTTTGTAACAAGATACAACACTTTTTGAGTCCAAAGCAATAAAGCATCCAGTTTCCAACAGAATATGTTGTTTACAAACAATAATGGAAATAACACATTTTAGACAATAGTCTTAATAATAAGAAAGAATAGTCAAAAAAAGTTCATGTTCATATAACACATTAAAATCTAACAACGATATACATGGGTCATGGAGGTACTAAGGGTATCTTCAAAGATTTGATTTGTAGTACCATAATTAGGTCAGTGAAATTTGCCAGTGATTTGAATAATTACAATTTCAATGAAATATTGACTGTAATAATCAAGATTAATTTATAAGTGACAGAGCACATCTAGAGTTAAAAATATTTGGCAAATTTAAAAAGGTGGTAAAATAGCGCTTGACGAGCTGCATCCTGAATCCAACGCCGTAACAAGCTTCGAAATAAGATATGAATCATAGCTTATCCCAGCTTACTTGGTAAGTTATACTGATATAAAATAAATGTTATATTTCTATAATTTTGAAGGGAATAAATAATTGCCGGGGCGTAATTTCGTACAGACTACGTAAATTATTAAAGAGTAATGATGCAATTGGATTATTGGCAACTCCTAGACGTTTGCTTCCATTGGAGCGTGTTTTCCCTTCCATTTTCTTTGTTTTAGAAAAAGTGGATTTTCTATAAACGTTATCTGTAGAAATTGTAGTATGCAAACCTGTGGGACGTGACCCTTTAGGTATTGGCCACAATGATATAAATAATATGGAACATTCAAACGAGTTTCAAAACCAACGAAATCTTTTTCTGTGAGTATGATCTTAGGAAATGCTTTACGCTAACGCTTACGTGGCGTAATGTAATCTATACACCTTTTCAGAGAAGATAGAAAATGAGGCTTATTTAAATGTAAATTGTTTCTGAAATTCTTAAGAAAGTATATGGTTATATAGACCTTAGACGTAAAATATATCTAAAATAAGATGTGAGGAGATGGAATAATGGTGGCAATACAGTACTTAGAGAATTAGTTCATTTTTTTTAAAACCAGTTCCAAATCGGAATCGATATTTTGAGTAATGCCTCAAAAAATGTAAGATGATATTCGAAAGTCGAACGAAGACGGAAATATGTGAAACGCCGCCGGGCCTGGCCGTGCCTCCACGTCCACAGAGGGCTCACAACGGGCGGGTAGGTGACGCAACGGCGTGGAAGTGTTATCCCAAATTTCACTTTACGACGCTCCTATTCGTCCGATTTGCATGAATGTCACGACTTTGAATTCACGAAGCATATTGCCATCGCGCTATAAACCCATTTTTTTTACATTTTTACACGGAAGTTTGAGAAACAATTTCAAATTCGAGTTTTTGGCTGATATTTTGAAAAAAGGCTTCGTAGCGTCAATTATAGTTTAAAAAGGAGTCAAATGCCGTGTATATATTGAATATCGGACCATTGGTTCAGACGTTATCGGTAAAGTAAATTTTACTTATTTTGGTGCTGCCACGTGGTGGCAACAAATTGTACTATTGTAGGTACATTTAGCCTTAAGGTGACAGTGTCAGCATAATTTAGACTGCATAATTTAGACATTATATCCATTGGATGTAAATGGGAGAAAACTACTACATAGCATGGTGTACACTAACATTAATTTAACATTAGTTGTAAGTGAACATGAATCATTGAATTCAGAAGAGCCCAAATACCAATTTCCCCATTAAGACACTGACGAAAGTGAAGAGACTTAAGTCTGGTAATTAATGCACAATGTACATAGAAACAGGAGATACTAAGGAGGGAATTAAAATTGGTACATATCAAAACTAAAGATTGAAATAGCATGTAAAGTTCGAATTCAGGACAAATTAATGAACACAAGCCACACGCACAATGTATAGGTGACACCAACAAGGGATTACAGATACCAACAACATAGAAAACAGGTTAAATCAAGTAATCAGCGACATAATTAGGGAGTGTTGCCAATAACCATAACAAAATTAATGAAGCAGACAAAAACTGATGTTAGTTATAGGAAAGTTGGGTGTGGAAGCCAAGAAATGTACGCAGAAGGATATTATATTATAGGAATGATAAGGTTATGAAGTTTATTGATAATATTAACATAGAACCTGCTGAGATTTTCCACATCTGTATTATTATTGCATGTTGAGTGTCTATTGATGTGTATCATTTCTTTGAACAGTCTTTATTGAACAGTAGGGTTTGATTCTTTGTCAACAATGCGTGTTTCATTTAAATTGAAAATATGTTTCGTTTGTTTAGTGTGTTGTGCAAGTGCACATGTAAGTATATCTTTTTTAATAACATATTGATGCTGGTTTAGCCTTTTCTTCAAATATTGTCCAGTCTGACCTATATATTTTAAATTACAACGTCCACACAGAACAGTGTATACAATGTTACTATTGTTCAATTTGTCAGTCTTGTCTTTAGTTCTACAAAAAATGGTGTTACCAAGTGTATGCTTATTAGAGAAGGCAATGTTGCAATTATCATACTTTAATGTTTTGTGCACTGCCTCAGATAAAGTTATGATGTACACCATGGATTTGTATGGCCTGTTTTCTTTGACAATGTTGGCTGTACTCTGGGAACGTGGAGAATTGTCGCTATCTTTAACGCGTTATTGTAGTAGTAGGAATACGCAAAACCAATGTCGAACTTTAGGAATTTTCGGAACTTCAGGTTTTAAAGTGAATATTATCTCCAAAAATGTATTGCAATATATTCTTATAACACTTTTTTTAATTGAGCGCGTTTTTAAAAAAATGTTGATGTTCCAATGGTTTACGTTGTAATACACAAAATTTAAAGTAAGTTTTCCAAATCCAGAATCTCGAGACATGCCAACATTTTATTTAAGGAAAAACACCTTCCATTGCAATCCAAACACCTTCCAGTTCTCTTTCTCTTCATATGACTACAAAATATACAAACAATGTAAAAACTGTTCTTATTATCTTTTTATTGGTTATGGTTAGGTAACATATTCCAACTTTTACAGTACTAACACTTCATTCTTCTAATATAATGAAACGAAATGACGGTAGAGACCAGAAAATATATATAGACATTGAGAAACAAAACGATGTTTAGAATTCAACGCATACAATTGATTTCAAAGTAATTTGCCAAATACATACAATGTACAAAGTTTCTTCAAAAAACTGTTGCTAGGATTTGAACCACAGATCTCCAGCACAGCAAAGAGCCGCTCAAATAATTACGCTACAATACTGCCCGTCGGTAGGTCACATATGTACTATTTTGAATATTACAATGTTCTTGATACCAGAAAATTCTCTCGAAAAAACCGGAAAATCAACCGTATTTTCGGACACAATTCTAAATGAAATATATTTTAAAATATCAGGTTTAAGATCAATTGCATTAGAAAATAAAATTCTATCATGCGTATTGATAGTGTTAGTAAACCTATTGTCACCATATGACTCAATGACAAGCAAAAAATATCCATACTTCAAAAAACGTGTTCACAAAATAATTTTAAGATTTAATATTAAAGAACAAATTACATTAAGAAAGAAATATAAAGCAGTGTATTTCGCAGGCAACAGAAGGAACGAATAGTACACAGAAAACTGTGAGAATAGGAAGCATTCGTTTCGGTACATTTTTTTTTTTACTTTTAGCGGAATATCATTGGTTTACATAATAGATCTAAATTGTAACCGCTGCCTATCTGCAACACTACATTTGAATAGCGTGGGCAAGAAGTAGTAAACCTTATAGATAGACGTTCTGAGACGTTTTGAATTGCGGTGTCCGTGCCGACCGAAGCGAGAAAGAGGTGGTGGGAACGAGTGAAAAAAGTTGAGCGACATACGCCAGAGACGGTAGGATTTCTTTGTGCTGTAAAGGTGTCACGTTGTTTTTCAAGAGATATTGTACTGATTTAAGTGTTTTTTGTTGTGTAATATATTTAACTGTTTTGAAGTGGAATATTGTGTAATTTTACCTGAAATGTTAAATAAGGTGTGAGGGTAAATTTATTTTATCTTCTATTGATATTACTCAAATTAATGTTTATAACCTTAGCAAGAAATTTGCAAACTGTGCTTGATAAACACTTTATCATGGTCGAAGTGTTACAACGACAGTATAATTATAAATAAATTTATTAAATTTCGCTGTTTTCTTCTAGAAGAGAGAAGAGACATGTGTGAAGTGATTTTTGTTATTGTACAAAGGGCAATTTTTTGTTGTTTTTTTGTTACAATAAATGCATTTAAGTTTGGAAATTTTCTGGGTGAACACTTTCCTTTCTAATAGGACAAAGAAAGATCCACAATCCGTTAAGAAAAATATATTTTCTAAAATTATTTTTTTAATTGATGATTGAGAATAGACCACAGTTATGTACCCTCCTAACAATAATAGAAAGTAGGGAGACGGTTTCAAAATATTACATGTTTTCTCTACAGAAATGAACCCCAGAACTTTTATCCATTCGTATATACAGTGGAGAACCTCAGTGTTATAACCAAACTTGAATGCCACTTTGACATATTATAAGAAGTATAATGTTCAAAAGAAGGGCAGTTTAAAATAAGTGATGGTTAAATAGTACGAACTTTCGTACCTTTATAAGTGTATATAAATAATTCTAATTATACCTTAATTTCTTTCCAAATTAACACATCTCTGTCATCATTTTTTGTAAAACTCATTATAAATGGTAGAACATTTGATGCGAAAACTAAATATTGTCAAGAAGATATCACCACAAATTTGACAATTATAACTTCTTTTCATGTAGCTAAATTATGTCACAATAATGAATCGAAATTCACAGAAATTCTAGCAATTTGTACTTCATCACTACCGCTAACGCGGTAGAAAGTTGCGCGAAAGAATGGCGATTTATCGGCTGAAAAACATTTATCACAGGACTCTGACCAGGAAAAAATTAATAAATTCAGATTCTAAATTTAGGAAAGAATCCTGTAACACGTGGTGCAGACTGAATCCATGTTTTGTGGCTCCTTCCTGCCGAAAAACTGATGGCGTCAAAAAGTCTAGCGGCTAAATCATTCAGCCGATTTTCTCCAAAATCTGGTAGATGTTGAGGCCTCTTGAATTTGAAATTCTAATTTACTATCCAACTGTCTCAAAATATCCCTAAATTACGTTCATGATGCTCAGAATTTTTTGAGCGGGAGAGTACATGTGACGCTCAATTATTCTAAAAATACTCATATTTGTGTTTCAGTCAACATGACCTTATTTGAAGATCGGATCTTGATAAACACATTTCATTTAAAAATCGTATCTTCACAATTGCAGTTGTGGGAATACGCCGACAAATTTGATTTTTTTCTAATTTTGTTTCACGCTGTCTAAAGACCAAATTTAATCAAAACATTTTGTGCCGTTTGAAGAAAAAATGTTTTAAAACAATAAAAAATGCCTATGTTTGACAGAAAACTTGGCTCAACGTACTGAAATGTTCAAGAAATTCAAAATGGAATTTAGATCTGTGTTTCATGAACACATTTTATTTAAAAAAATGTATTTTAATAATTGTAGTTGTAGGAAGACGGCCAAGAAATTTGGACTATTTCAACTTTGGAAAAATTAATGTTTTTAACAATCATGAGACCTGCGCCATTTTCTTACACAGCCGTTTACTCTTTCGAATTACAAAGTTTAGTCAAAAACGAATCTTTGAAAAAAAATTGAATATGACCCTGTAAAGTACCACATAAAATTAAAATATCGGTTTCAAATTTAAGGGGCCATGACAACATGACCGATTGAGGAATATTGTTTTTGGAAAAAATGGGGCATGGTTTGCTGATTATTCAATCAGACGGACAGATTGATGGACAGACGGACGGGCGTACGGACGGAAGTTATGCCGTCAATCGATTTTTAGGTATCAAAGAGCCACAGAACATTGGTTCTCGCTACATCATGGGTTAGAGGATTATTTTTATAAATTTGGCATCTGGAGCTCTGTAATCAGAGTTTTTCTGACAAAATTTCGGAATTTTTTCGCGCAGCATTACATACTCTGCAAGAAAGTAAAAATAATGAGAGCCTAATTTTAAATAATTTTATTGAAGTGCTTTCGGGAAATTGTCATTAACTCTCATGGTTTTTGAAACTATTCCAATTTTTGCTTCCCATATACGTACGTATATGCAGAGTTATACTATGTGTGATATAGGGAAAGTTATGTAACGCTACGGAAATCGATTTCGATATTTAAACGGAAAGGTTTCGGGGTCCCCAGATAGAGTAATTTTTTATAACGCCCGTCTGTCCGCCCGTCCGTCTGTCTGTCTGTCGATCCGTTTGGTAACTGCGAACACTACTACTCATGCGTAGGACTTTTTCCAGTTTGAAGAAACCTCTGTCCATCTGGCTCGAGTCTAAATTTCGAGATTTTGAAAACATTTTTCAAAATTTGGGGGAACAAGGAGGGACATTTTCAAAATTTTCTCAATAACAGCTCAAATTTTTTTTACAAACTTTTGTAAGGATTGTGCTATATAAGATGACAAATGCCATATTGCTGAATTTTTTCAAACATTTCAAAAATGTAGGTTTTTTAACTTGTCTCTCACGTCGTTAATATTTATACTAGTTGCGATTAGTTTACATAATTATACTGATGAGTTCAGTATAATTATGTAAACAAATTCAGTTCTTTAAATAATATCAAATGAAGTATCACGAAAACTCAATGGTTTTTTGTAAAAACTAGCTCAAGATTTCGTATTTTCAGGAACACTCAAACGCCATTTTCTCAAAAACTGCTTAAAATTTGTTCTTCAAACTTTTCCAAAGGATACTGCTAACTGCACTCTTTAATGTGACTTTCAGTTCATTTTTGGGTATTTTTTTCCAGAAACTACACTAGTGTAATTCTTTTGAAAGACCTCACACACAGTTGATATGCACATATCCAGCGTTTTGTAAATACTATTAAATTTGTGAATTAAAGTGCTTCAAATGACTTCAGTTAAAATTTTTCGAAAACTCAAATCTATTTTGTGAACAAGAGCATCAAATTTTTGAAGAAAATTGCTATTTAGGATGAGGTTTTACTGTTCTTTAATATTCTTAAAATAATATTTACGTTCTACTATAAAGAAACCGAAAAATTAAGAAATTTAAAAAAAATGTAATTTGGGCGACGATGCTGCAGGTGAGGTGTATGTGGCAAGTCCAAATACCTATCCGAGACCAAAGGATATAGAAAACTAATCCTGGAAAGTCTGTACCACTCTGTAGAATCACTAGTTCAATTATATATGAATTACATACTGAATTGAGAGACCTAGAAATTTTGTTACCTTAACATCAGCTAATTGCATATTGTTCATTTTTAATGAAGCATGCAATTGCTGATTCGAAAACCAAAAATGCATTGAAACTGTTATTCCGTCATTATTAATTTGTTATAACAGAACCAATTTGAAACTTCTGAAACTATTACTTACTACTATTTATTGTTTCTTTTTTGCAAAGAATACTCGTGTCAACGGCAAACAGAACTGTTATTTCGTTTTTAACAGACGAGGGCATATCGTTTACGTATAACAGAAAGAGGAAAGGACTTAATTGCGAACCTTGCTGGACTAAATATTCAATTGTTAAAGAATTGGAAAGATAAGTATACAATGTCTTTTCGTGCGAGTACGGTATTTCTACTTTTTGAGATCTATGTTTGAGATACGAGGTTATTCACTCTAGGGCGATACGAAGGTTGCATTTTATGTTTCGGAAGTTGGCAACCCTGGTGTTGAAATCTGGCAACTGACAGCTCTATCGTAAAGTTGGATGTTTTAAGGTTATACGTATTCAGAACGTTTTGACATACGAGCGCTATTTGTGTTGTTTACAGTAACTTAAAAGATTCATCTTAGCCCAAAAATGAAATTAAATCGTGAACATTTTTGTGCGAATATTCCGTACAACTTTCGACGTGGATTAACTCAGCAGCAGTGCAGGGATGAACTTCATTCAATTTTTGGCGATGAAGCTCCATCAGGGACAAGTGTTTATCGATGGTATGGTGGATTCAATCGTGGTCGTAGTTCGCGTAGAGTTTTGCGAAGGTCGTCCAAAATCAGTTATTGTTCCTTTCGTGAGATTGAGACAACCTTAGGCATTAGTGGGACCAGCATACATTCAATATTGCATGAACATTTAACTGTCAAAAAAATATGTTGGCGTTTGATCCCACACAATTTGTCAATCGCTCAAAAAAGGCTCGTGTCGATTGGTCGAAAGAAATGCTCAAAAAATTCGATCGCGGTGCTTCGAAACACATCAATGACATCGTGAAAGGTGATGAATCGTGGATTTACGCATATGAGCCCGAAAGTAAACAGCAGTCGACTGTATGGGTGTTTCAAGATGAGCAAAATCCAACAAAAGTTCGCGCACGAAACACTTCCAAACGATGGTTCTTCCGATGGTTGCCTGTTTTTTCGGAAAAACTGGACATGTCACAACCGTACCACTAGAACAACGCAGAACAGTCAATTCTGAGTGGTACACAATGATTTGTTTGCCAGCTGTCTTCCAAGAAATCAGGAAAACCAACCTCCGAAAACGGATCACTCTTCACCACGACAATGCGAGCTCTCAGACATCGTGTCAAACAACTGCATTTTATAGCACCTAAAACATCGATTTGATGAGTCATCCGCCGTGTAGTCCTGACTTGGCACCAAATGACTTCTGATGATTCATCATTCCCTTACGTAAAAAACAAACTGAGAGGTCAACGTTTTTCGACACCTGAGGATGCGGTTGCTGCATTCAGAATACATGTTTTGGAGAAACCTCAATCAGTGTGGCAAAAGTGCTTCGACAATTGGTTGAAACGATTGCAAAAGTGTATAGATCTTCATGGAGAATATTTTGAAAAACAATAAAGTGATTTTCGATGATTAATATTTGTTTTTGTTCTCTAATCCTGAAATATAAAAGGCAACCCTTGCAAAATACCGAATTTGTTAAGCAGGATGCCCTTTGTTATGTTTACTATGCGTACTAGTATGAAACAGTTGAATATTTGTAATGTTGAAAAATTAAACCTTTTTAATGGAAATCACATTTGGTTACTATGTTTTAAGTGCACTTTGCCGATGTTGCGATAGCTCAGTGGCATAGTTCCAGTTTTATCTGTAGCCTCACTGACTGGGAGATCCTAGAGTTCGAGTAACGACGGTAGCGGATGTTCGACTATAGTTACATTTATTGGTCGAAAAACATTGTAACCGTTTGGGACAAATGTTTTTAAATGCTCTCCAGGGCTTCAACTAAATTGTCTCCAAATTTTAAAGAATTATTTTCAAAATCGCAGGGCCTTGATTCGGGCCAGATCGTTAATGGAAAATTCATGTTGATAAAAATTCTATGAATAGTTTAGGCTCTTGTGTTGTTCACAAACAGACAGGCTGACAGATCACCAGACGGACAGACGGACGTTTTGAAATAAAACAATACTTTCTTGGTAACTGGAGACCCTAAAACGTGTATTTCCGTTTAAATCTGGAAATCGATTTACTATAGCAATACATACATACTTCTCTAAATACTACGTTTGTTACTCCGTACATTTACTAGAGAATAAAAAAATAAATATATAAATAAATACACTTTCATGCACCACAGAACAAATTGTACGCCAATATAAGACACCAATTACAGAAGCTGAAAGTCTGGACGTCAAAGTGCAGCTGTAATGTTATTGCATATATGCATTAGAAACCCCACGAAACAGCATACATGCATTAGAAACCACATGATTAATCAAAGTGGTTGCAGTATTCTGAGCAAATGAATAAGGACAAAAACTTGTCGTAGAGGAAACCTGGAAATTTTATCTTCTCATATCGTCAAATTCAGCCGGCTATATTTTCCTAATTCAAACCGAAAATATCCAAGCAGTTGTTTCAAATTTAATAACACGCAATTTCATTGCAATATGCAATTTCATTGCCAATAGTAATACTAACCTGATATGATTTTCTACAAACAAATTTATGGGTGAAAATCAATGAGTGACGAAAGGAAAAGAATGCTTCTAGGAATTGCTCTGAACTTGGGATAACTGAATTTTAAAAACATGTTAGATTTGCAAACTTTCACCTTCATTGAAATTTACTTAACTTCATTCATAAGTTCACATCCCTTAAATTGTAAATTTCCATTTTTAAAACGTGTGAATGCTGGGATGTCTTCATATCTATAGTTATATGTATATAAAAAGTTATGCAAAACTACTGTTTTCTTCTTTCTTTTTTTATGCTGTGGCCTGTCTTTTTAAACCAAGGAAGTATATTTTAAAACAATTGACATTCCGTGTCACCACTTTCATGAGTTCACATTCTTCGTTGTTCGGGCGGCCATAAATTCACAAAGTTTAGTTCCATCGTGTTACAAACCATTATCTTATATATTTAATTAGAATTATTTTTCACAATTTCATACACAATTTTATATCTAAAGAATTGGCTTCCTAGAAATTTCCCAGGAAAGCGAGTGTTATGATTCGTACTTAGAAGATTTTTTGGCAAAATTTATAAACAATTTTTATTTTTGTTAATTCATAAGTGTCAAGAGGTCCTTGCCCAGAAAACTGCGAATTAACAGTTGTATAAACAATTATACAATTTGTCCAATTCCAATTGTCCCCAAATTGTCTTTGAGATGAATATTGCAAAATAATAATTTTTACTAATGCAAAATTATGGCTAATACTTAATTTTTGCTATAATGCTATATATAAACTTCATCATAAAATTTAACTGTTTTTGTTTTCAATGGTTCCCTAAAAGTCATCTATCGATTCGAAAAATGCACGAGTTCTCAATTTTGGTAAATTTTATAAACATATGAACAATTGCAAACTTGCCATTATAATAGTTTTCTTGTCGATAAATATATTGTAAATTGTATATTTGATAAAGGTCCTGGATTATTTATAAACAATATTGAAAATAAAAGTGTACGAGAATCTAAATGCTCCTAAATGAGTATTATTTTATCTCATTTCAACGTAATTTCATCAAAAAGAATTGTGTTAACAGTGGTTAAACCGTACATATTCTTGTATATATTACAGAGTATTTACTTTCATGTTTATGAGAGTTTTTTATTCTAAGTATGGAATATTGCAATAAGGAGAGTTGCTCGGAAATAGAATTATTTCTATAACCGTTAGGCATCTTAAAAGACACGTAGATCGTGACGACGTATCGATCGATCGACACGTAAATCTTTGATTAAAATAAAATACATAATAGAAAATTAAAGCGACATACTGGCCCAAACTTTTGCTGCTACATTCAATTATGTGTTGATCAATGAGCATATGTATAGAACTTGCCACCATAGCAACAATACATAACTAATCTGAACAACTTGCTGAGAAATGTTTTAATTGTATAACAGATACTTCCAGGAAATCATTCTATGCATGTCAAGGGTATGTGCAAGGCCATAGAAAGAAAACTGTTCAATGGTGGATGGACAAACTGTCAAGAGTTGGAAAACGGATATTTGGATTTAATGATGTACATCTAAGGGAAGAGAAGAAAAATAGATACTTAATAGTCAATCGACATTATAAATCAAAATTATTTCTACAAAAAGAACATATTGGATGAATTTCTGTATTGTTACAGATTGTCGGAATCCGTGGAATTTTGCGAATCGAATAGCAGGAAATAAGATAAGAGGGTAAAGAACGATTACTACCCTGCAGAAAGATGATAAAACTCGCACAGCTGAACACTAATATTTATTTCTTAATCTAATATATACATTTATACATACATATATACATTTATACATTTCAGTTGCCGTCTGGCTTAGTGTAAATTCTTACATCTATGAGTATTATACATATATACATATATTTTTTATAATACATAAATCTATTCGAGATCTACGCAGAGACTAAAGCTTGTCATCCCGTGTTGTTGCAGATCTTATTTGTTGTTCCGCAGCTAGCTTCCTGTGGCATGGGGAGGAGGAGGGCGCCTCTGCGGACTCTGTCCCGCGCTATCTGTTTGTACTCACGCGGGGTCAGATGTATATTGCCGGTGTGCAAGTAGTAGCATGCCGCACTGCCATCAATGGCTTCAGTGACTGTTTTTCCCCTTAAAGCTTTTAGTTTGAGGCCATCCGCAACTTTCTTTAGTGCGGCGTCACTACCTGCACACCATTCTCCCAGTGCCTCTATCACAAGCGGGAGTACTTCGACGCTGTGGTAACCGACGGTAATGAGGTGGGCGCGGGTGACTTCGTATTTTTGGCGCTTCTCTTCTAATTTCTTCTCAAGTTTGCCTTCTCGTGCGTCAGCCACCGCGAAGTCTACCACGAGTGCCATTCTGTCCCGCGCAAGTACGAGATCAGGGTGACTGCTGCCCACCACTGCCTGATTCTCCCGGAGCACCTGTCACCTCTTTCTCACCGGTCTCTACTTTCTTTATATTTTTTCAATTGCTGTGCCATAGTTACGAAACTAAGGCATTTGTAGCCAAGTGCTTGGCTGTCAGACAATGTAGACGCCTCGCGAGGCTGTAGACGCCTCGTTCTAAGCATCTGCGAGCTTCCTCCAGGAGGAAGGTCACAGAATGGGAACTGAAACGTTGGCACCTGTGCCTAGGACGCTGCCAAGTTGTTACTAACTCCGGCAGTGGAAGCCTACACTCTCACATCTGTAGTTGTTTCAGACAGCAGAAAAAAATTATTTCTCTTACCTAACAATAGATTTTTGTATAAGTATAAACAAATATATCTGGACACTTGCGAAAACTCTGAACTTTGTAAATAACAGTTGTATAAAAACTGAAAATTTATTTTAGGTAGCACGCGTCTGCGAATGCCCATCGTCCGAAATATGATTTACAACAGTATGGGCCTGGTATAGTGCAAGAGAAATCATTCCAATATTGGAAAGCCTTGATATTCAGATGGAGAGAAAATAAAATAAACTGTTTGATTTTATTGTGAAAGATAATATAAGTATTTTCTTCATTTTACATTGATTTCGGCTTCTGCTCTTTTCTACCCACCCATGCTATGGAGTGGGAGCACGCAATACAACTCATTCTGAAAAATTGTAAAAGAACAATCAAAAAAGATCATATAGAGTAAATACTGCATAAGAACATAATCCAGGTTCAACCTGTCCCTGTCCATTTCCCCACTGTCCCCCACCGATCCTTCACCTGAACCCAAACTGTCTTTCACCATTACCCCATTTGTCATCTACCCGTCCCATAAAACACGTATTAGGTCAGAATTGACCCGCCTTCAATAAAAAACCGAGTCCCCATGGGACGTGCAATCCTGGTTGAAAACACGTATATGTTGTGGGTATTGGGTATTGATATATCGATAAGGAAAACCTGCTGTTGGTTTCTATCAATGTAATGTGTTGAGATGATGATCTCTTTTCCTAAGGAGTCCCCTCAATTCAATTTATTTGCTGTAATATATATAGGAAAATCTCAGATAATAGATATCCTAGTTTTACACTTTTTAAAAAATCAATGCCAATAGAACAGAAGTCACCTAAAAGTGTTGATGAATATTAAGTTAGTGCAAAGTAATAAAACGCGCGCGCTCTCACTCTCTCTCACAAACTGTATTTCTTGCTCGAGATCAGCAGTCTGTTGGTGATGCAAACGATGTCGGATGCGACTAGATAGATCGATAGATGGTATTATGATGATATGATCTCTATTATACATAGTGGCTGATAAGCCAATTCTTTCTAATTTTTCCTTGGCAACGGATATAATTCTTCCTTGTCCGCTGGCGTGACAGGAAGCATAGGCAACTAGAGATCACAGACGACACCTCTTAGTTTGTCGTGACCGTCTTAGTGTGCTTTCCGGTCGGATAACAAAAGCTCTGCCGTCACAAGAGAGGGCACGAAAATAAATCACGGGAAAAAAAGCCCTCCCAAAACACAGGTCGCCAGTCGCCACCAGCGTCAGCACAGATGCCGGAACATCATAGGTCCAAACAGTGGGCTGGTAACCGATCCTCAAACATTCACCAGACCTCAGATTTTTAAACAACATAATAAGGATATTTCTTCAAGTCAACACTAAACTTTTCCGAAATTATTTTTTTTATAAAAAAAACGAAATTTTTACTTAGAGCAAACAAAAGCTCCTGGGCACTTATCCTAATGATTTCCCCAGATTTATTATCCCTTCTGGCCGCCACTATATTTTCGTCGGACGATGGACATCGACAGCAGGGAGCACGTGGCGTGGGGCTTTATTAACAAAGTTAAGCC